>JAOWBW010000002.1:3958610-4022712 GCA_026119855.1 Campanula takesimana
TTCTTCGAGAATCCTATGGATGGCCTTGACTAAAGGCCTTGATGATCCAAAAAATTGGCTTGACTTGAGTTATGATCTTCCAATTTTCGTGGGTAGAAGAAGGAGGCTGATTATGAGAGCCTCCTTGAGTGTGTAGGGTTTTGGGAGACCTCTATTAGTTGACCATTAGTCATTCTAGTCAAGAACAACCATATTTATAAGGGTTTATGACTTTAGGGTTAAGCCAAAGGGTTTAATTTGGATGGAAATCAATGACTTGATTTCCAAGGAGGTTTATTTGGACTCTCTGATCGTCCTTTCCAACTTTCCCGGATTAAGGCGTCTTTGGCAAGAAACGAGGTTTAGATCAACAAGGAAACTGATGAGACTCGTCTGTCAAAAGGGGGATATCTCGTACGAGACATCAATGTCTCGTGATCTTGTGTCTGAATCATAAAAATTCCCTTCTTCTTAAGTTTTAATGTTCATTTCGGCCCCTAACTAACGGAGTCAGTCAGAAACTTAACGAAACATGTCCAACTTAACGAGTTTTGACCCAAATCAAAGGCGAGACACAAAAGTAGTGTGATTATGAATGAGCGTTAAAAATGGGGTGTCTACAGTTGCTTATAAAAATGAAGAATCGGAATGGATCTTAAACGTGCAATGGATGGGATGGTTAAGTCATCATTAAAAGGGTTAATAATGCTTTAGGATTCCCAACTATGCATGCTATTTATGTTTGTCCTCCAAGTTTAAATGTTTACTTTTCTCGTGGGTTAATTTAAGTGCCCACCCCTGAGGTTTGGACAAATCTCACTGCCCCCCTTGAAATTTAGATTCGTCTCAGTGACCACCCTTTTATCAATCAATTGACTATTTTACCCTTAATTGATTAAATATCTCTCATTAACTACATTTAAATCACTAAAAAATCTCACATAATAAAAAAAAAATTGAACACAAGTTGTATTTAAATTTATTCTCCATTTTCAATAAATACTATTTCTATGTATAAATAATTGTACATGAATTATACTTTTGTTTAAATTCATCTTTTTTCGATTCAAAATAAATGTAGAGAAGCATGCATATTTTAATATTGATAATTTAAAACCCTAGAAAAATTGGATAAATTTAAAGATAACACTTTTATTTACATATTTTTTTTTGGTATTATTTGAGATTTTGTAATGATTTAAATAAATTTAATTCGTTACAAATTTCACATACTACCAACAAAATATATCTGTATACATAAGTGTTGTATTAAATTTATTTTCTATTATAAGATAAAATCAAAAAAATAAACATAGAAAATAAAAATATATAAGAATGCATATCTTTTATAATAATAATAATGACTAAGTTTTAACTATGCCCACATTAATGAGTATCGAACGATTTAGATTGCATATTTTTCTATCTCCCAGTTCTAAAATCCATAACATGTTATCTACAACTCAAAATAATTAAATATGTAAGCTTTAAATATTTAACTTTTTTTATATTTTATATTTTTATGCCTTTATAGTTATAAGTTTAAAAATATCCATATGTGCATGCTTCTTTATATTTATTTTGATTAAAAAAATGAATAAAAAATATATATTCATAGACATTATTTATTAATAAAAATGATATTTGTTGACAATGGAGAATAAATTTAAGTATGACAGTTACGTTCATTTTTTTTATAATGTGAGATATGTAGTGATTTAAATAAAGTTATGAGAGGTATATAATCAAATAAGGGTATAATTGTCAATTGATTGACAAAAGGGTAGTCACTGAGACGAATCTAAACTATAAGGGGGGCAGTGACACTTGTCCAAACTTCAGGGTGGACACTTAAATTAACCCCTTTTCTCTTGAAACAAACAAAAAAAAAAACACTCGGGCAATCAAATGGGATTGCAACCGGGGGGTTTTGAGACGGGTAACTCTACTCATATTCTCCCAAACCCTCACTCGCATCCTCTCCGCCCCGTTTAAAGTGAAAACCAAACTTTACTGTTTAATCTGAAACATGTAATAAATTGTTATTTTATCATGCAACACTATCATTCGAGACGGATTTGGATTTATAGCTTCCCAAATCTGTGGGATTTCATATAACACTTCCTATTTAAGGCGGGGCATTGCAGGTTTGAGAGAAAATCAGATTTTTTGCAATTCCTATATAAGATCAGAAAATTTTAGGAAAAACGCATTTTACACGCGTTTTAGTGTAAAACGTGTTTTTTTTTTTATGCAGAGTGACATTTTTGTAAATAAACGGAACGTTATAAAAAGACGCGGTGACATTTTTACAAATAACTGGAACTTACGAAAACTCACCAGGCACTTTTTTACACTGTAGGAGGTATTTTGCAATACTACAGGATGCACTTTTTAATACTAGGGCAGACACTTGTTTTAGAACTTTGAAAAACTCGCTTGACACTTACAAAATCTCACCAGACACTTTTTTACATTGTAAGAGGTATTTTTCAATATTACATAAGGCACTTTTTAACACTAAGGCAGACACTTGTTTTAAAAAAATTAAAACACACCAAACACTTGTTGACAATTTAAGATGCATTTTTCAATAATCCAATAGGCACTTTGTAATACTAGACATGCAACCTTAACACTACCTTTAAAAGTGTCTCTTTGAATGTATAAAAGTATATGCTTTAATATTTATAAGTGTAATATTACAACATGCACTTTGTAATATTAGAGCACGCACATGATAATATTAGAGAAGGCATAAGGAAAAAAATACGTTTTTCTGTAGCTTAGTGTAAAACGCGTTTTTCACAATACCGACTCATATAAGATATTTCCATTGCTTAGTGTAAAACGCGTTTTTCACAAGACCGACTCATATAAGATAGAGAAAAGTTAACGATATTTGACAGAAGGGAGGTCCCTATGTTCTGGTCAAAATAGTAGGGGAGGGGAGGGCGTTAGGTTCCAAACTTTAGGAGATATGTAATGCAATTCTCTCGAATTTTTTCTCAAATAATTCATTTTTAAAATAAGAATTCCCAAAATACCAACCTTCCCAAACTATTTGCCAAAATGTCCCTTTTTTTTAAACTTGCTACCACTGTTAGCGAATTTATTTTTTTTCCGGTGAAACTCGCTACTAGTGATAGCGAGTTCAATTTTTTTCCATTTTATTTTGCCAATTTTTTTTATTTTTTTTTTTGCAGAAATTGCCAAAAATAATTTTAATTTTAATTGAACTCGCTACTGGCAATAGCGACTTTGACTAAGGTTGACTAAACTCGCTGTTACCATTAGCGAGTTTGACCAAAGTTAGTTTGACCAAAGCTTGACTAAACTCGCTATTACCATTGACGAGTTTGCGCGAAGTTTTAGATAAGGTGCCAGATTCTCTTCAAATTGAAAAATACTCTAAAGACCACAAAATAGGTTCGAAAAAAAAAACCAATTTTTACATCTTTCAACTCCATTATTGGTGAAGACTTTAAGGTAAGACAACAAAATTTCATTGATTTCAATATATACTATTGTGATTTGTTATGTAAACTTGTTTTTTTTTTTATTATTTAGTGTATTATAGGTATAGATGTTGAAATTAGGGTTTTCATGATTTTAACACTCTGATTTCTTAATGTAGGGTTATAGATGAACGGGATTTCACTCATTTACATGTCCTATTGGGGAGGTGATGATGAACATCCATTTGATGGTCTTCATTTTCATAATGGGCCGAAATGTGCGATTACAGCTCATTGTAGATGGAGATACAATCAATTGATTGATGAATTATATAGATTGATGGATGTAGATCGGACACAATATGAGTTGGAAGTTATTTGTAGATATCCCCATTCATTCGATAGCGAGATTGGTGAGTATTTTCCATTTCGTATTAAAGATGATGCAGATATGGATATAATGTTCGATGTTTCTGTTAAATTTAGTGGGTTGAGTAACTTGCAGTTGTATGTGGTCACGAAATTGATTGAAAATCGACGTTATGAAGAGGTTGAAGCACGTATTGCAGACATCTTTTATGGGAATTCACCAAGTTCCAATCGAGATGCAGGCATTGGTCCAAGTACCCAAACCCTTCTATCAACCCAGACATCGAATTATGATATTGGGGCATGCACAAATGATCAAGTTGAAGATGAGAATTCAGAAGATTATGAAGAAGAGGACGAAACAGATGTAGATGCAGAACTAGATGATGTTGATGATGGATATGAAGAGTGTAGTAGTGATTCTGATATAGATTTGGGGGAGGGTGATGATGGCCCGATTGATAATGATGTGGACACAAATTTGGTTCGTTATGAAGCGCCGGAAAATCGGATGTATGAGAGAGGAGATTATGCTTTTTACAGTGATATTGGTGATCTTGCTCGAGAAGAAGAAGGCTTGATTGATTTTCAAACTCAAATGAGTTTTCCAATTTGGGATCCTAAGAAAGATGAAATTGCTAAAGGTGTACGCTTTTCTACCAAGAGTGAGGCGCAATTTGAGATGAAAAAGTACCACATTAATTCCAACCAGTGGTTCAAGGTAAAAAAGGGCACACCTCATTCCTGGGTAATAGAATGTCTACTGAAAGATTTTCCATGCAATTTTTATGTTCGTGTGAGTCGGAAGAAGCTTGGGTATTGGCAAGTGACCCAATACAAGAGTCCTCATTGCTGCTTGTATTCTGGAGAAAGTCAAGATCACCCCAACCTAGATGCGAAGTTCATTGGTCGGCAAGTAGTAAGTTTTATTAAGAAGGATCCAGATGTGAAGATTGGGGTTATTATTGCACATATAAATGAAATGTATGACAAGACAATTACCTATAAGATCGCATGATCTGGAAAACAGAAGGGTATAGCAGAAGTATTTGGAGATTGAGAGGAATCTTATAAAAGGTTACCCTGCGTCCTAGCAGCCATTCAAAAATACAACCGAGGAACAATTGTTGAGTATGCTCTTCCTAGTCAAACAATTCCTCTTGGTGTCGATATCTATTTTGAACGTGTTTTTTTGGCATTTGGGCCTTGTATTGAATCTTTCCCTCATTGCCGGCCTGTCATTTCAGTTGATGGTACATTCCTACAAGGTAGAGCTGCCTGAAGTCTCTGCTGATGCTGAACAAGCTGGAGAGTATCCCTAATCTGCTTCCTCACCTTAACTCGAGACTGGTCCGGCTCTACCATATGAGCAACATCATGTGAAATGCCCTCTTCATTGCTCACATACACATTCTGTAACGATTGCACCTATAGTTGCAAAACAAATAATATTTATTAAGAATCTTTAAAAAAGCATTGCTCTGGATAGTCAAATACTGAAATGCTTACCAATCCCTCTAAGAAGGGGGCAGACGACTGATATCCAACCGGCTGGATATGGCATGGGTTCTGGACAAATAGGCACGTTATCTTCCTGAACCAAATGTAATATGGATGGGTGTAATCCATATGCTCAACATCATGAACCCCTCTACCACATAATCCCGCCGGGCACGCCATAATCCTATAGACCTCTGGTGGCGTTGACTCCAAACGACAAGTAAATTGCCTCGGCGATCAAGCTTGTGCAACTCCACGTTAGTGTCACAAGGGTCGAGAACGGTCTGCTGCATACAAAACTGTCTCAACACACGGTCTGAGAAGTGTCACTCTACCCTCTCGAAACATATCAGAGGCACCCTCGACCTCCAGACGTCCTAACCCTGACGACAATAAGATGGAGCGTGCTGAGCTCTATTCTTGTATGGACGCATAATGACTGTGCGGTCTGTGAGCATAGCCAGCTGATCTCTATAGCTAATGAGGTTATGTGGAGTGACAAACTTATGGGATTTCGGCCCGACCCACCTGAAATTTATTAAAAACATCAAGTATAAGCAAATTGTTGGAAATATGCATTTTAACGACCAAATTAATCATTATATAAGTATACCTGCACCCCAATGGCAACCCGGTATGACGATCCTCATTTGGCCTAAAAGATTGCGGCTGCGTACAAAGCAACCTATCCCCATGCCCAAATCTATATGCATAAATTAAGCAATAAATACTATCCAAAACAGTTTATGTACTAAATCAAAACTAACATCATAATGCTCATTAAAATGAGATAACCATACCTGCAAAACAGAAAGAAATCCACCGCACTGGCTCGTAGTGGGGGAAGTCGCACCACAGAGCTCTCGATATAAGAATGCCAACGCGGCACTGCCCCAACTATACATCGATATCTTATCTACATCTCTAAGCAGTGGTAGACAGTACAGCTTTACCCTACTGTTTGTACGATCCGGCATCACAACAGACCCAAGGCATAAAAAAATGTAGGCACGTGTGTACCTATCAACAATGTCCTGTGGGGACTCATCCGCGAGTGTCTCAAACTCATGAAAGTGGGTCAGAATCCACTTAAGCTTTAGACTACTCCCCTCAATCTCTCCATCGGGTGGGACAGCACCTAAAAGCTCCTGACATCATGCCTTCCAATCTGGAAGCGGCAGATAGTCAGCGTCAGTGACCCATCTATCAGCAACCCGGAAAGCATGCCAATATCCTCTAAGGTGATAGTCATCTCACCGACTGGAAAATGAAACGTATGAGTTTCGGGACGGCATCGCTCGACCAGTGCCTCAATCAAACCATAATCATACTGCAACCTCCCTATATGGTGGATCCCCACGAACCCAGTCGATGTTAATCTCTCCAATATAACAGGAGCCAACCTCGGTGGCAGATCCGGACCATGTCTAAATGTCAAACTCTGCACCGGCTGTCCTACCCAAATGTATCGAGCTCGGTGATTGTAATGTGCAGTCAAGACGGTATCCACAATAGGCCCAGGATCAACGATAGCCATCTGTTTGAACAAAACAACAAGAGTTAAATGTACACCCAAATTTATTTCAAAATAATACAATAAAGAAACTATAACAACAAATACATTTGTTAACAACATTGTCCATCTGATTCTCTCTATTATTTCTAATAAATATGTACACATTTTGAGACGGAGAGAGTATAACAATACAAATCCAAAAAAAAATTGATATACACTTCTTTTATATACACTTGAATTTGTCAAAATTCACACCACAAATGTTGTGCAACAATGCAAATCCATCAAATCCAATTTTTGTTAAAGAAACCCTAATATATCAATTTTTGATATACACTTTAATTTCTCTAAATTTTGCACCACAAATGTAAAAATTGTAACAAAAAATTGGAATACTTACTTATTAGTTTGACAGTAGCGAGTTGATTTGAACAACAATGGAGTTTCCTCTCCTTTCTTCTCTTTCTATCTGTCCGACCCTCTCTCTTTTCCCTCTTTCAAATGAATATGTCGAAGCGCGGGGGGGGGGTTTAATTTCGCTTGAACTCGCTATTGAGAAAAGTGAGTTCCAAACTTAACACATTTACAATTTTGCCACTCGCTATTGGGTTCAGTCAACCTTGGACAAAGTCGCTATTACTAGTAGCGAGTTCAATTAAAATTAAAATAATTTTCGGCGATTTCTGTAAAAAGAAAATGGCAAAAAAAATGGAAAAAAAATTGAACTCGCTATCACTAGTAGCGAGTTTCACCGAAAAAAAATTAAAATCGCTAAAAGTGGTAGCGAGTTTCAAAAAAGGGACATTTTGATAAATAGTTTGGGAGGGTTGGTATTTTGGGAATTCTTATTTTAAAAATGAATTATTTGAGAAAAAATTCCAATTCTCCCACTTTTCCATTATAAATAATGTAAATAATGACCATGATTTTCACTTGATACTACACCTAAGAAGGGCACCGCCAACTTTCACTAAGCAACTTTAACAAATTGGAGGATGTATATTCATATTCATATACCTAATGGTTACTTTTAAGGCACCAGGAGCGGCCCCAACTACAAACATGAATGAAATTCTAAAGATTGTTATTGATAAATATTAAAAGATTTATCAATAACAATCTTTAGAATTTCACTATTAAGTTTTGATCAAAGTTTACTTACGTCTCTCCCGAAAATTCAATTTGACCAGGCAAATTTAGTTGCTTATACTTTATTAATACTGTATCACATTTGAAATAAGAGTTGGTTTTGGGGAAACTAGTTTCCCCCTAATGTTAAAAAAAAGACCTGTTTTGAGGGAAAGTAGGAGAAACCGGTTGTTAATGAACCGGTTTAATAGTATGGGGTTCAACTTATTAAAACTAGGGTATAAAACCTACCAAACACACAGTAGCACACACGCATCATCTTCTCAGCCCGATTTCTTCCTGCCGCCATCTCTCTCTGTGTCTGTCCGTCTCTCTCTCTCTCTCTCTCTCGCCATTGCAGTTGCAGATGGAAGCTTCAAAAACGATTGATCAGGTTTGAATCTAAATATTTTGTTCATCAATTTGATCTAATTGAAATTAAAATTGATATTCAAATGAGCTGCTTGATCTAATTGAAATCGATCTTTTTCTTATAGATGATGGAGATGGTGGAAACAATGTCATTGAATCAGAGGATAGTGAGATTGAAAAAGACAATGAAGGATGAATTTAAAGAGATGGAAATCTTCATTTGGCTAAAAAAAAAACACCAAATCTACACTTAATTTGAATCATGTAGTCGTTTGCTGCTCAAATTGAAATGGAGATGTTCAAACTACTCAAATTGAAACAGAATGCTGAATCCATGGGCAGGCAAGAGACAACCTGGCGAACTGAAACAATTGATTTGGTGTATCTTTTTGTTTTAGTATAGGAACTTGGTGTTTTGGTATTGTAACTTTATGTTTTAGTTACAGTAACTTGGTGTTTTATTATTGCAGCATGGTGGTTAATCAAATATGTGTATCAAATCTATACTTGGTATTTTAGTAGTGTAAGTGTTTTAATAAACAAACTTGATATTATAATAACTATGCAATTTCTATTGAAATAAGCATTTTGAACGTCTACTTATAATATAACTTGGTTTTGTTTTAGTATAGTAACTTGGTGTTTTACTATTCTAACTTGATATTGTAGTACAGTAACTTGGTGTTTTATTAGTGCAGCCTGGTGGTTAATCAAGTTATGCTGTATCAGATCTATACTTGGTGTTTTATTAGTGTAACTTCGTGTTTTAACAGATAAACTTGATATTATAATAACCATGCAATTTATTTTGAAACAAGCAGTTTAAACATGCTTTTAATACAACTTAATACACATGTTTAGGCATAAAAACATCAAGTTAATAACTTAAAACAACAAGTTTGGATTTCAAAACAACAAGTTACAATTTCACTGACTAACACCCTTTCTAGACCTAGTTTGCTGATATATACTGCATTCGAACTACCAGCTTTCTTCCTCTTCTTCTCCTCGTTGTCTTTGCTCCCAACAACCTTGTCAATGTGATCATGTTTGATTGCCCGAAAGTCTTCAACTTTATTCAACAAAGACTCCCTTTACTTGTTTAAATCGCTGAGTAACAAGTACCAAACTCAAAATACCTAATCAAGCATCACAAAAAACAAACAAAAAATGCTTGAAATCAATACAATAAGCGAACAAAATAGACTGAGAATCAAGCGAAAAAACTTGAAATCAACACATACCTCCATCACGCCTCTCTTATTCTTCAATACAGATCTCTTTGTTGTGGGCTTCGCTACTGATTTCATCCTCATTCTGCTTTAAATCAAACGGTAGTTTGCTTCAAATCGAGCGAAATTAACGAACGAACGACGATAATCAAAAATCGCTTCAAAATCGAGAGGAATTGACGACTGAATGACGAAATTAAGATGGTTTTTTCACCGGTTAGGTTAGAGAGAGAGAGAAAGAGAGAGAGAGAGAGAGAGAGAGAGAGAGAGAGAGAGAGAGAGTAAGAGAGAAAGAAGAAAATAAAGTTGTTTTTGAATGATACGTTGCATTGTAAAGAGAATATAACCTACTCACAAAAAGATGCGTGATATTGTTTGTGAACCGGTTCCTAAAGAAGCCAGCTTAAATACCCAGTTCCAAAACAGGTCTTTTTTTAACATTAGGGGGAAACTAGTTTCCCCCAAAATTTTGTGCTGAAATAAAACCACAGTATATACTTATAGAAGAAACTAAGAAGATGGAAGATATATTTATAGAGATAGATGGAGCGAGATTTATTACAAATTCTGTAGATTTTCTCAAACGATGTCATGAAGCTTTATTCAAAATTTTGTGCTGAAATAAAACCACAGTATATACTTATAGAAGAAACTAGAAAGTGGAAGATATATTTATAGAGATAGATGGAGCGAGATTTATTACAAATTCTGTAGATTTTCTCAAACGGATGTCATGTCATGAAGCTTTAATTCAAATTTGAGACATCTAGCCTAGTACAACTATTTGATATGGGACTCAAGTGATTTTGTGTCCTAATGTAACCTTAGACATCATCATGTCTTCAACAAACTATGTTAATGATCCTTTACTGATTTTCAGCAGTTAGATTCACAGCAATTAATTCTCAAGCAACTCATTGTAGGTCAAACTTTATTTGAGTTGACCACCAAAAACAAAATGGAACCATGAGATTACGAGATATCATCCCTCTGTTAGCATTTCAATCGACCAAATACTACCTACACCAAGGGCAAGCAATCTCAATGAAAGAGACAAGTAAATTTAGTCCCGGATCAAAATCACACTACCTCCGTCCGAGAGTTGTTGTCATTTTGAATGAAATTCAAACTGTAAATTTTAGGATACCATCGGTAACAATTTTTTAGATTTTCGCCAGGATAACTAAGTTATCCTAAAATTTTAGCTCCAATTTCATTCAAAGTAACAACACCAAAAGTGTGAACCTTTCCTCTGGAACGGAGTGCTTGTTATCTTTGTCAAGAGCTAGAACAATGAACATAGTCTCTCAAAGTCTTTGTTAGGTCAAACATTGAGAAGACAAGCTGCTGAAAACTATAAACACAAGATACAGGCTCAAGGAGGTAAATAATACTCCCCCCGTCCCAAAATGATCTTCACATTTGACTATTCAAACTTTTTAAAGATATGTCCCAAAATGATCTTCACATTTGACTATTCAAACTTTTTAAGGATATGAACACTTGATTCACTAGTCATGTTTTGTTTGGACACTTCTAAGCCTGGGTTGTAGAAATGTGAAGAATTTTTTGGGATAATGAAACATGCCAAATGAGAAGATCATTTTGGGACGGAAGGAGTAGTATACAGCTAAGTTTCCAGTAACTCCAGTTTCAAACTAAAACCAGTCATGACATTCCGTATGAATAACAGAATCCATAACAAGAGCCCAATTAAGTCAAAACTGTCCACTAAAACACCACTCAAGCTTCTTCTTTTTTTTTCTTTTCTGAAAGTACCGCCATGATTCAAATAACAATTTCATTTGCATATTAGCTGACCAAGTTTGGGGAAAGAAGAAAGTCATTACATACTACATTCAATCCAACTGAATACAGATAGGCATTTACTGCGCTCTTGCAACAGGCTCAAGTGCTTCCACAGTCACCACGCTATTTCCTCTTATAACCTACATAATAAATAGACGATGAAAAATCAACTTTAAAACCAAGCATAATTTCATAAATGATAGATTATGTTTCCAAAATGTAGCCTCCGTTATAGTTTACTTACCACCATGCCTATTTCATTTTTCTCCTCTCCGTTGACTTCCACTGTGTTGTCAATAACAAGATTCATGAACTGGTCGAATCCACGAAGTGTTCCAACCACAGTTCTATTAGCATTCAGCTTGACTGCAATAACAAATATGCATTACAAAATAAGAACATGATAACAACATACTCCCTCCGTCCCATAACTATGTGCACAAATTTGGTTTTGCACGGGAATTAAGGGATGAATAGTAATCGGTAGTTGTTGTGAGTGTGAAAAGTGAAATATGAGAGAGAAAGTGGGGTAGTGAAATAGTAGGTTGATTGGTGTTGTGAGTGTAAAAGTAAATTAGGAGATAGAATGAGTGAGATGAATAGTAAAGATTCTTTGTCATTTTAGGAAAGTGTGACTTATCAATGGGACACCCACAAATTGTGCACATAGTTATGGGACGGAGGGAGTATAGGATACAAATACAAACCAGATTCAACAATGGTAAATTTCCTAGGCCAAAATAGGATAGCAAATTCCACACTTCTAGGGGGTTAACTAACAGACCACTGGAAGAAGGGAGGGGTGGGGAGGGTGTTTAGTAAGACCGTCAATAAACTTTATTTAAGAGCAACTTTATCAAGTTCGACAAATCTCAACCGTCTAACTAACAGATGAACTGGCGCATTCATGTCCATCGCCGCCATCTTAAAGAGGCCATAACAGCAACCAAGATAGATGCTCCCTCAAAGCCTATTTGCAATATCCATTTGCAGATAGATGATACTATCTTATCCAGTCGCACAATACATATTGTATACCCCCAACCCAGCAGGGACAATATTATTAGTAGTATAACCCCCAACGGACTTGATCTATCCATTTCTATCTGTATTATAAAATAAAGCTCAAAGATAACCACCTATTGACTTAGGATAAAGCGTGGCTGGATTAATACACAACCGCTCTGATCCTACACTACAACCTTCGCTAGGCTGTTTCTTTCCTCTTTACTTCCAATCCTTGGATTAATTCTCAACCATAGTTAGGCGGATTCTTTTTCTCACTACTTCCAAAAGTCATCCAATCTCTTCATTTCTAAATTTGAATTCAATGAGCCCTAACAATCATCTTAATCCATCATGTTGCAACTCTAAACAAAACGTCAAAACAGCAGTTAACCCTCCCCTCCCACACACAAAATTTTACAATGGTTGAAATCCAAAGCATGCATCTTGCTTTTTGATTAAACGACATTGCAGTAAAAGAAAGAGGCCCAACTTGCAACGTGTTTCGACTTTTTTTCATTTTCATCATAATCAAACAAACAAGTCGAAAATCTAGATAAATACTCCCTCCGTCCCATACTTATCGCTACTTATTTCCATTTTGGGCATCCCATGATACTTACCCAAAATGTTCACTTTTCTCTCTCCTATTCACTCACAACAACTATCCACTAACTAATTTTCTCTCTTCTACCCACTCACAATACTTACTTTTCTAACATAATGTCTTAATCCCCGTACACTCTCATTTAGTAGCAATAACTATGGGACAGGGGGAGTATTATAATTATAAAATTTGGTTGAGAAGTAAGTAGTAACCCATGCCATGGCACGGGGTTAGTGCTAGCATCATTATATTAGCAGTGCTTGCAAAGGCTACATCTTGAAAGTTCTCCAAAAATTTCATAGTTGCCCCCCAGTGACGCTTATAAACGTGTACAAGTAGGAACATACATACAACTCATTTCCATGACATCCCAAAGTCTCATCCAAAAGCGAAGCAAGAAAAACTGCACACCCCTGAAAGCATAGAATGCAACTACTATAGCTACCACGGAAGTTGTCCTAAACTTCTTTAATTTGCTCCAACTTGCAAATATGTTGCTGGTTATAGATACAACACCACCAACCCTTTGTCCCTTCCAAGTTACTGGAAATATACGTTATCCATGAATAATCAACCTACTATCCTGCTTCTTACCAAAACATAAATGAAACAAATTATAAATCCATAGTTACTGCACAGCTCAAATACAAACAGTGAGCCACCTTCCTATAAGATCTTAAATTGTAATGGGGAAAGAACGACATAGTCGCTCTTCAACCAAAAAATAAAGCAAAAGAAAAACCTCTCTAGAGTTTACAAAGTCAAATCAGCATTCTGTTTAAATAAGTGATTTGACTATAAATTTTCAGTTTTTCACAGAAATTAAGGAAATTGACTTCCATGCACTTCGATAGCACACAAACATAAACACCCTCATTGAATAGCATTGCTACACTCAAAAGTATAACAAGATAGTTATAAGGCAGCTTAAATAAATTCACAAGAAAATACATACTCACTTAAGGACAATTTCTTTCAATGGACACTCATTTAGGATGGAGGGAGTATATATTACTCCCTCCGTCCCATAATACATGTCGCATTTGACTTGTCAACCTTTTTAAGGAATGTGCTTTACTACTTGCACATTGCTTGTACAATGGTAAAATTTCACTATCATACTTTCAATATTTAGAAATGCGACATTTCTTTTGGGACGAATCAAAAAGGGAAGTGCGACATTTACTATGGGACGGAGGGAGTAAATATTTATAGCACTCTTAGTGTAGTTTACATCTACTATAGTATTGTTTGCAATGCAACAAAAGGATTGACAACATTCGTTATTCAGACACTTTCCAACAGGTATAGTGTTGATTTATATAACTAAATTGAAAGAAAATGTCATTATCAAACTAGGATTACACCAAATTAACTTTGAAAAGAAGCTAGCTGGAGGGAGAAATAGTGGGCAACATCATGAATACTTCAAAAATTATAGCAAGCAAATAATTCAAACAATAACCAATGTTTCGAAACCAACCCAAATGCAGGCGTTATACATAACAGATACGAACACGAAGAACTACGAGTTAAGCTATGTTCAAGAGCAAGGAATTCCCAGAATGACTTTCGAACAAAACAATAAAAATCAAATGTTATGTGATCAAGCTCCAATTCCAAATCAAAACCTCAATTCAAGTCTCCAAAAACTAATTCAAATTAATTGCAGAATTCAGAAACTAAAAAATCTCTTCTCCCCCCCCCCCCCTTCCACTTTTATGCCTTCTACTCCGTAATAAAAGTTCGTCAGTTATATTCTAACAGCAAAAAAAAAAAAAAAAAAAAAAAAGGTAGAGAAAGTGGAGACATACTCTGTAGTTGCTTGTCCATGTATCTGCAATCCAAGAAAACATAATACAGATGAGAAATACTCCATAAATTTAAATTAACGTAACTAAACGAAAACTTTAAAACTCAACCATAAAGCGAACAAAATAATAATTAATAATTATCACGAAAATTTCATACGGCTTACTTCTTAAGATCCGGAGGTTGACCTGATCTGCTCATGGCTAAACCCTAGAACCGGTGAGAAAGATAATGCAATTCGAGTTACACGAGAAAGAGAGAGAGAGAGAGAGAGAGAGAGAGTGTGTGTGTTAAGCCCTAACGGAGATGAAGAATTGGAGTTGACACTAAATTACTTGAGAGTAAATGGGCTGAATTTGCAAATGGACCGAGTATGAAAAGTCGACCTGTATAATTCTATTTGTATTCGCAAGGCACCAGTTGTGTACAAGGTACAGGAACGTCTAAAATACCTTTATCCAAATACGCGCGTTTTGTGTAAATGTGGACGAAATAATGGGTTTATTTCGCACACTTTTACACGAAATATGGCAAAGGTACAAGTTGTTAGTTTCGCCTGCTTTTATACGAAATAATGCGTTGAGTTTCACCCAAGTTTACACGAAACATAACACATGCATTTCACCAACTTTTACACGAAATAACACGATGCATTTCACCTAATTTGACACGAAATAAACAGTTTTTAACAAGGCTGCTGCATAATTCATACATCCAAACATCCAAACAAACAAATTTCATACAAACTGGATAATTCAAAAACCAATACATGATACACACATACTATGGCCTATTTCTTGCAATTCTTGCTGCGTTCGCCGCATTTGAGAGTCGATTGAATGTGTCTATCCGAGCTCGGTATGGCATGACCAGGTTACTTGCGCTTGGTTCACGTTCATTCTCCCAATATATCGTTGGTGATGGTATTGGGTAATCATTATCTGACATGTGCAGCTGCAAAAGTAATAAAATAGTTAAATATAATGAATTTAAATAAGATAGTTAAATATATAACGAATTTCAATAAGATAGTTAAATATAACGAATTAAAGTATCATACCAATATAAAATGGTTTCTCACATGTCCCAACACAAGTGTGTCTGTGGGTGGTCCTACTCCTTGTGGTACAGTCACTGGAAGGCATGTGAAGCCACTGGTTTGCGTGTACGAGACGAACACCACATTATACCTCGTGGCAATGATGTGCCCTAGCTCTGGGAGTCTCATATAATAATATTCAGGAGCCGAGGAGGTATACAAAGCAATGCGATCGTAGAGCTCGTCTACAGGTCTCCAAGATATAACTCTCTGATAAAGCTCGCGGCGACGATGCAGCTCAATGCAACAATCTGAGCGCACTTGATGCCACATGTCCTCATTTTCGTATATTTGCGCTGCTACGGCTCTATAGCCACAATTTCCATCACCTCTCACATCTGTGATACCTTCAATAAATGGGACAATGAAAGGCATACCTCGTCCTCGTCCTCGCCCTCTCCCACGACTTGAAGCAGCTAGTGGTGGAAGAGACGTAGTAGTAGTAGTAGGGCTAGATGGTGTACTGTTTGAAGCTGATTTCGGATTGGGCGTCGACTTCAAAGAGTTTGACTCCCACGACATCAAACTCGATTGGGTTGATGCAATGAATGAAGATCTAGACCTGCTGCTAGTGGAGGGTGGTGTAGTGGGGACTCCAAAATATCTGTCAGTATGCTCCCAATCTGACAGTATTCTGGAACAGATGGTCCAGGGTTTATTTGCCTTTGAAATATGATCTGGCTCAGAAGCATCTCTGGTTTGTGGATGTAGCCCTTCATTTATCGTTTGGAATAACTTTCTCTTTATTTGTTCAGGTACGTTCTGTAGTTCATTCCACATAGCTTAAAATATATTTTATTGATTGAAGGCTCAGTTGGACAGTAGTCTAGTTCAATGTCCAACTTCTTCCAAAAAGCATGAATCGAGAACAGCTCAATCCGTCCCCCATAGTTTTGTATGCATGCAATCTCGTGACTACATGGAAGTCCATGTGTTCGCCTGAAGTAACACCCACAGTCTGAGGGATCCATGACATTATCCCCACTACGAGTCCGCTCTTCTTTGATGATGTCCAAGGCTACCTTTGACACTCGCCCCAATATGTCGCGATACAGATTACAGGTCTTCATATCATTTGGAATTCTGCTCTTTGATTTCTCCATACTAGCTTTGTTTTTGTTATTTGGATTTCCATGATCTCATGAGCCTTTTTGAAGATTGTGTCAAAAGTAGAAGAAGTACTTCCCAAGGCCTTCTTCAACCTGCTATGCTCACTCTCAGACCTGTTCGTGGTGTGGGTTCCGAAGTGTAGTAACTTATCCGTGTGCATGGACAGAATATTCGGAGAGTATGGAGTAATCCATGTATCGCAGATGTAGCTCAATAAATCAGGATAAGCGCTGAAACGTTCACAAAACCATTGCCAACGGGTGTTCCATTCTTCGCAAGTAGCGGCTGATATTGCTTCATTGAATTTCCTCATGAATGATTTTGCGAATTCCGGGCTACCAGTGAAAGCCAACGCTCTCTTTCTAACATTGACTTCGATATGCTTTCGACACAAATGGTGTGCGGTCTCGGGAAATACTGTTTGGACAGCATTAATGAAAGCCAAGTCACGATCAGTGAAGAAAACTATTGGTATATGGGGAGGTTGAAAAAGACTGCGCAAATTCCTGAGTGCCCATGTGTAATTATCAATCTTCTCATTTTGGAGGAACGCATACGCAATTGTGAAATTCTTCCCTGTGGAAGTAAATCCTAAAATCTGAAGGAATGCCAGTCCATAGCAGTTGGTGTTGTAAGTGCAGTCACCTTGTATCATTTAAAGAGAAATAAAGTTAGAAATGAATAAAATTGCAATTCAAAAAAAATGCAGTAGTCAGTAGCCATTTCGTGTAAGTTCATACTAGTTGGTACCATACCACTCGTGTAAGTTCATACGAGTTGTTACCATACAACTTGTGTAAATTCATACGACTTGGTACCATACAACTCGTGTATTTCTACACGAAATCCAGTCAGAACATACTGTAAAAACAGAGTCAAAAACATATTCAAAAAAATTACCTTGTACTACATATGGAAAACAGTTTAGCATATTAGATGCTAGTGGGTGGGAGAAGAATATGTCGCCGATGATGTCACTCTCATTGGCTTTCCTCATGAATACGATATATCGATGATCGTCGAGTAATTTTATAAATTGTTGTAGCGGGGATCTCCCTTGTCGTTCTTGTGCTCTAAATTTTATGAGGGCGTTGTGGACGTGTGTCTGAGTACTCACGTTCTTCTTATCCTTCGTCTTTAACATCGTGAGAATGTTATTTGGCTGCAGGCATCTTATCCTGACTCTTGTCCACGAACAACGTGCAACCCAAGAGGAACAGGATATAAGTAGAAGCACGCTGGTCATCTGTCATGGCTGAACGGGCCTGAAAGGCAAGCCGTAGGTCATGTAATGTGTAGGACGTGCCCCTCAGACAGCCGATGAGGTGTCTCTGGATCTCGTCTAGGTCAGGCTATGGATCCGCCTTCCTAACAGGAATACCTAGACATCTGAAACCTATAAATTGAAAATGAAAAAATTAATAAAATTGATAAAATTTATGAAATTGATAAAAGTATATAACAACAATATACCTAGAATATGAGTGACATGGCATGTGGAACGTGTTAGTCTCAGGAGACCACCGTTCCACAAATGCCGTTAGCAGCGCCGAGCTAGTCCGGCGAATGGTGGTATCATGCAGGTGCTGGATACCCGATGCATCAACTGCAGTCAACCAAGCTCTATCATCCTCCGCCAGATTAGCACGCAAGAACCTATTGATTCCAAACAAAACATTATAATTAATACTCCCTCCGTTCCAGAAAAACAGTCTCATTTTGATTTTTTGTGGTGAACAAAAATGAACTTTGACCAAACATTGGTGTCAATTTAATGATCACAATGAAATTATAGAAATTGTTATTGATAAATCACTTAAAGATTTATCAATTACAATTTTTAGAATTTCACAATAATGATTAGATTAACACCAATGTTTCGTCAAAGTTTATTTTTGTTTACCACAAAAAGTCAAAATGGGACTGTTTTTTTGAAACGGAGGGAGTAACACACTAAAAAATAATAATAAAACTATTTATAAACAAATAGCTTACCTATCCAGATGCTGCTGTCTGGTATGGAACTTCACCACTGACTGACAAGTAGGGTTGCCCCAAATCTCTCGGGCTCGGTGATGAACGAATCCGTATAACAGCTCACACTCCTCTGGGCCGCCACCTGGGTCGCTCTCAATCTGCCATGGTGTAACAGGCTTCTTCCCCCCTGCGGCCCGTGGCTCCCCTCTAGCCACCTGCGGACCCTGCCTCCTGCGAGGCCTTAAAGCTGCATCATCCTCCTCCTCCTCACCGTCACCAGAAGCTCGTGCCTCCGCATCTGCCTCGGGCTCACCGTCATCAGATGCCGTCTCATCAGAATCAGAAGATGACGACTCCGCATCTGCCTTGGGAACATAAGAGGTCGTATCATCATCTGTACGCTCCTCATGTCCTACATCCTCAGGCTGTACATCCTCAGTCTGATGAAGCAAGACATTCTTGTCATGCTTCTTTTTGGTGCACAAAGCTGCCTCATCGGCCTTCCTCTTTCTATTAGACGCATTCGAACGTTCACGTCCCTACAAAAAATTTAAATAAGAGACAATAAATAAGTGACAATTCTAGTTGATATATTTAACAACAGTAAATTTGGACAATTCAACAAACAAACAGTGCTACAAACAATCTACAACAATAAATCATCAATCTACAATTTTGGTTTTTTTTCAGTAACAGTTTACATTTCGTGTGCTTACACACGAAATGTTGAGAACCATTTCGTATGAATATACACGAAATGTTGTGAACCATCTCGTGTAAAGTTCATACGAGTTACATGGAACCATCTCGTGTGAAGGCATACGAAACCCACAAGAACAACTCGTGTAAAACCACACGAAATCAACGCCGACGACAGTTTCAGATTTTTAAAGGCGAATTCGTACACAATTCGAACAATAAACCCCAACTAAAGCAATCAAACAAAATTACAACAATGTAGGATCAAATTTAAGCTACAATTAAGCATTATAGGATCGATTTTAGCATAAAAGTCAAGTTAGGAATTGAAATTGAAAGTTAGGGTTATAAATTGGGGGTTACCTGTGTAGCGGCGGTAGAGGAGGCGGCGCCGGCACCGAACTTGCCATCGATGGTGGGGAGCTTCTTTTTCATTGTTTGTGGTGGTGTGTTGTGGTGGTTTGTTGTAGTGGTGGTAGTCAGTCGCTTGATGGAGGGAGTGAGAGAGGGATGATTTTTTTAAAATGAATGGATTTGGGTATTTTGGAGGTATATATATGAGGGTATTATAGTAATATTACTTATGCCTTGCACAACCATGCCTTGCAAATAACCCAACCCCTGTTAAAATAAGGCAACGGCCCATAATATTTTAATTATTGGCATACGAAGGGCTAGTTCGCCTATTCGGTTAATGGACCCATTTTGTTTGCTTATTAGCCTAAGCCTAAGGCAGCATGTTAATTTGTTGGGCAAATATCACATTAGTGCCTCAAAGTTTCATAGTAGTTGCAATGCAAGTTTTAATGTTTCATTTGTTGCAATTCAATCTTCAAGTTGTATGTTTTTGGCAATATGAGGCAATTTGGACGTCCTTAAATAAATTTGTCCAAAATTAACGAAGTGGATGAAATACTTAACAAGTACCTTAACAGATGCATTTCTCTGCCTGAACTTCAATAATTTCTCTTTTACGGCAATTTCATCATTAGTTTTATAATTTCTCATTTTTATAAGGGCGTAGAGAAAATTTTTGAGGGTTGAGATATATAACATCCTACATCTTCAACTTTAAACAATAGTCAAATGAAAAAAAAAAAAAAATGTCAAAAAATTCTCCAATGCCACACCCTCCTCCACCATCGCCCGCAACTACCCTCTATTGCCACCACCATCTCCCTCTTCCACCATATCCTTCTCTCTCCGACCTGATTTTCAATAATCAGCTTCAATTTTATTGTTGTTTCTCTTACCCCAAATCAGTAAAAAACTCAGGCCCTAGATTTCCCATGCAATTTTAGGCACCATCACTTGTTGCTCCATCCTGCACACCACCATCATCCATATAAATCGCAATCGACCCTGCAATTTCTACATGTGATGCCTCTCTATTTGAATGATTTATTGAATTAAAATTTGTGAATGTGGGTATGAAATGAAGAAATGGTGGTGTAGACACCCCATTTTGAAGTCAAATTTATGATTACACTACTCTTGTGTCTCGCCTTTGTGTTTGGATGAAAACTCGTTAGTTTCGTCATATTTCGTTAAGTTTCTAACTGACTCCGTTAGTCAGGGGCTAAACTGAACAATGAAACTATAGACAAGGACAAAACATTATTAAAACACTGGATGTCTCGTACGAGACATCAATGTCTCGTACGAGACATCTCCTCTGTCTGCGGGCCTAATCCACTTTTTTTCTCCGTCCCGATCTATTTCTTGGCCAACACTCTCCTAATCCGGGGAATATCTAATAGGAGACATCCTAGACAATTTCCTACTGATTTCCTTACCTAATTAAACCTCTCCACCTCCAGACTTGGTCCCTAAGCAATCTAAATCTATAAATAAAGAGTCTTTTCAACCCTAGACTCTCCTAATGGTTCCTTATCATCCTAATAGAGGTTAACAACTCTCTAGTCAATCCCTCTCTCAAGAATCCCGTTTTTATTCTTCCGTCACACCTAAACACCATCAAAAAGTCATCTTTTCAAGCCAAATTCATCACAAAACTCTTGGATCTTCAAGGCCTTAGTCAAGGCCATCAATTGGAATATCAAGAACGCTTTAAGTAAACTCCTACGCTTTTAATCTCTACTTCTCATCTCCTTCTTTGTTTTAGAGTAGTGTAATCCCATCAAAAGGATCAGCCTAGAGCCTCTCCAATCCATGGAGATGGTCTCGAAGCACATGATCCGACATTCCAATAATTAAGAAATTAATTATTGGCTTTATTTGTTTTAATTACTTGTTCTTTATTTGATTAAAAACACCTAAGCAAGACCAATCCTAGATCGGGTGGATTGGGTGCTCCTTGACCTTCCCAATCCATAACTTAGCTCCCGAACTCAAGAATCTCACGGTTCGTGTTCTGTTCAACAACATGGTGGCGACTCTCAAATCAAAAAAGGTAAAGCGAGGATTCATCAAATCTTTCTCGGGTGCAAACAGTGGCGACTCCGCTGGGGACTATTTAAGTGGGTTAGACTTGCGTACAAATTAAGTGGTTTTAATCTCTGTAATTTTCTGCTAAAATATATTTTTTCTGAATTTTTCTGTGAATTTTCGGACTGCTTTTTTTTTTTTTAATCTGTTCTGTCTTGAATCTGGGTTCCGAGAGAGATATCTAGTACGAGACATCAGATCTCTCATACGAGGCATCTCTTCTCCACCAAGAATTATTTACAGAACTGTCCCTGCACTTCAAACTGCAGAACAGTCCCTAAATTTCTAGAAAACTGCGGATCAGTCCATGCACTTCTGAAACTGCAGATCAGTCCCTGGACTTTAAAAAAAAAGGTACTTTTCTTTGCTTATTTTACTCCGTCCCCATATGTGCAAAAAATGATTTTTGTCATATACATGTATTGTTTTTGCGCTAACATCTTTTGCAGCGGAGTATAAAAAAATGAATAAAATAGGGGTGACTACTGTACTCATTCCCTATTTTATTTTGCACCCATTAAGGGGTAACGCAAGCACTGTGAGTACTTCTATTCCTCTCTTCTATATGCTCCTACGTGTTTATGTGCTCTTCCTCTTCTCAAAAATCTTTTCAAACTCGAACTACGTTGACTTGAGTCTCTTTTTTTTTTTTCTGAAGATTGAGAGAAACGTAGGCAACCACTTTGGTCCGGTCAATCTTTTACTTGATTTAAAAAAAAACTTCAAAAAAAATCTCTATTTTTCCTTTGACACCTAGAACTTGACTCTCACACACGTGCACGCATGTAGAATAATTGCACTACATACCCTATAAACCCGGGTCCCAATTGGAGGACGGATGTCGGTCAGCATTTCCTTGCCGGTCTCTCCAAAAATGGTGTACCCACTCCGTGACACGCTCCTCGACTGTGTTCATGGGGAGCCTTAGCCGTAAGCCCTGCATCAACCTCATGCAGACATAATAGTCAATAGGACACCCCTTGTGACCGGTCGGTTTGATTCTAAGGGTTGTCTTAATCTTTGCCCAAGATAACGCTATTCATACAATCTATAATCCTCCCTTCATGAATTCTTGACGAATGTCCCTTCAGAAAATTGTTGAACAAAGGGTTGCGATGGTGAGATGAGAATTTTTCTATGAGGATTCGAGTCTAGTCTCTCTCACCGTCAAGATCCTGCGTCTGACAAAGTCCCTTTCGGTTGTCCCTTACAAGAATTCATAAGGTTTGATTGCATAAACGGCGTTGTTTAACAAAGTGCAAAACAATTACGGAATCACTTAAGTTTGGCTAAATTGAATGGTGGATTCCAATGAGAATATGAGACCTTTGCCCAAATTGTCCGTTTGGGAGAGTGCAATACAGGTGAAAAACAAGGGGCTCATATTCTAGGGTGACAGAATCCACTATTCCAGGATATTAGATAGAAACCCCCAAAACGGATTAAGTTTTGTTCGACCAAAATTAGGATTTAAAAACTGAATTCTGTGTTTTGTGCTGGATGTCTCGTACGAGACATCCTTGTCTCGTACGAGACATCACCTTCTGTCCGTGTCAGTTTCTGTATTGTGCTCATTTGGTCAACCCACACTCACTTCTAAGCAGTGTTCTAAAAGACGGGCGCCTAGGCGCTAGTCGGGGGTGGTCCGCCGCGACTTTTGTCAAATCGGCAAAATTAGGCGCTAGGCGGGCTAGGCGGATCTAGGCGGATTAGGCGGGCTAGGCGGGTTTAGGCGGGCCTAGGCGGTCTTGGCGGCTAGGCGGAGTAGGCAGTCTAGGCGGATTTAGGCGGGCCTAGGCGGGATTAGGCGGGCTTAGGCGGGTTTAGGCGGGTTAGCAAAAAAAAAACCTAGCTTTACACATTTTAAAAAGTTAGTAAAAAATTGTTCCAAAAAAATAAGTTAGTTAAAGTAGTCGATTATCTTGATTTTATAACAAAAATATATTAATATTACTAAGATTTCCGCACATTAAAATTACTATGGTTTGAATAACTACATATATATTTATAAAAAAAATATTAAAAATGAGCTAATTTCTCGGTCCCGCCTCCGCCCCGCCTAGGCGCTCTAGGCGCTAGGCGTTGCTCCGCCGCCTAGCGGCCGCCTAGCGGCCGCCTAGCGTCTTTTAGAACACTGCTCCTAAGCCTATATACCTCATAAAGCCGACTTGTTGGGACCTTAATCTGGGCTTAACACAATTTCTACACGCTTTAGGTTCGTCCGAATCGCAACTAGATTGTTTCAAACTCACCCGACACCATGACTGGAAGCAACGACACCAATACTGATAATCTCAATGAGGCCAAAGCTAAAATCTTGAAAGCCGCCAAGCAACTAGATGAGAAGCAAGCTCGCATAGATGCCTTAGTCACCGAGCTCCATGCATTGAGAGTCAAGAAAGCTAAGAAACAAAAGAAGGATTATGAATCCCCTGCCTCCTCCGAAGACGAGGCATCCTCTAGAAAGAAAGACAAGAAGTCTAGGAAGAAGCACTATAAGTCCGACTCTTCTTCCTCCTCTGATGACGAGGAACATGTCTCTAAGAGTACCAAGTCAAAGAAAGAAGGTAGTGGTGACAACAAAAAGGTTGATGCTCCTTTCACCATGAATTACCTTGAAAAGAAGCTTGCCTTGTAACGACCCGAAAACCCGTATCTATTTTCTTAGTAAAAAAAAAAATATTTGTTTATTTATTTCATTAATTATTTATGTGGGCATTTTAGTGTTTCATAATATTTTATGTCTAGCATTTTGTTTGATCACCTTGTGCTAGTATGAATTTAATTGGGTCTTGTGGAATGCTTGGGTTGGGTTTATATGTGCGGAGTATTTCTTGAGGGGCTTTAGTCTAACTTTTAAAAATAACTCTTACTTACTCCCTCCCTACTCCCCCTTCTCCCTCACTTCTCCTCTCCACCTCCCAGTCAACTCTCTCTCCCTCTTTCCCCATTGCAAGAAAAGGGTAAGAAATCTCCTCCCTCTTTCCTTCTTGTTGATTATCATTTATTCATTATTTCTTATTGCTCATTTTATGAAAAATGTTTGGATCGTCACTAGGATCGTTTATATCCAAGAAAATTCGAATTTCGTCATCTTTCATAAATTTCAAGTAAGTTTACTTTCCCCATTTTTTATGTTAAAATGCTCATATTATGTTCATATGATGATTTAGATGATATACATTGATTCTTGGTTGAGTTTTGGAGTGTTTGATTGATTATCCATTTTGTGACATTTTAATAAAAAGTTCATTATTGATTGTTGAGATTAAATCTTAGTTTGGGTTGATAAATGATGTTATTTTGGTCCCTCTTAAGCTTAGATGTTGTTTGGGTACCTTATTGAACTTGTGGGAAGTGTTGATTTTGGTTGATTTTGAAAATGGCTTGGAACTTTAATAAACCCAGCTGAAAATCCCTCCCAGCCAGTCGACCAGGCGCCCGCCCACCTGGTTTTTCCCCTCGGCCAAACCTTCTGGTCAAATGAGCGCCCGCCTGCCCCTACCGCGCGCCCGCTCGCCCACTTTTTCTAGAATTTAGGTCGATCTTCCGGAGGCCATAACTTCTTCGTCCGGACTACGTTTTAGGCGTGTAAACTATCGTTTTGAAGCTCTCTTTGAGTAATAAAATATGGGATAGGTTGTTCAGTTAAGTTCTAAGTTTTATACTTCGAGATTTTATTGGGTGTTTGAGGTTAAGAGGAGTTGTATCGGTCCATTGTGATCAAGTTCTGCAAATCCAATTGAGTGACTTTGTTAAGTTGTTGTGATCATCTTTGTGATATAAGTGAGGATTTTATACTTTGAGACCCTTTAATCGAAAGTTATTTTACTGATCGAATTGATTTTAGGGTAAGACTTGGTCTAGGTTTTAGGCGATATCCTATAATAACTAGAGGGTTTTTATTGAACCCTAAAGTGGAGGGTTCGGTCCGGTTGTGATCATGTACTAATAGTTGTAACCTTTTGGGTTCGTTCGGGTGTTAAGAATTGGTTCGTTGATGAACGGATGTAAGACGTGAATTAGTGATTGGGTACCTACGGTGTTGATTAGCTTTAAGGTATACTTATTCGGTTTTCCTATTTGGAATTCCCAGTGTAAGAGATGGTTGAGTTCGTGGTCATAGTACTCTTTATGAGTAGACGTTTAGGTCGTTTTAGTAATAATTATTGTACCTATTGTGAGCGACCGTTTGAGTTGTGCTCCTTATGAGTAACTTGTGAGTATCATCTTTAGGATGTGTTTGGTATGTGCCTTATCTTGGAATCATCATGTTTTATGGTCAATGTTGTTGGGCTCTCTGTGAGCAATCTAGTTTATCGTTGTTGGACTCTTTTATGAGAAACTTCTTGTATTCGTTATTGTTGATCTCTTCATGAGTAACTGTTTGCATCTTTTGTGATGAGCTTGGCTTGGTTTCCTACTTTGGAATAATTGCCCCGTTGTTGTTTCAAGCGAGTATTTATTACTATATGCTTGTTTAAAGTCCAGCTGGTATTTGTGGTTGTGTCGGGCGATGGGGAAGATTATAATGGCAACGAGCCGAGTCCATTATAATGTGACCCATTGTTTTGCCCTTATTTTCCTCTTCCAGATTGGCATTGGTTGAGATGAGCTAGCTCCCTTTGGTGAGTATCTAGCTAGTTGGTTTCGGGTATGACTTTGTGTCATTTCCCCTGTCCTTTGTGACATGTTACATTGCTATGGTTCCGGTACCGGGGTTTTCTCTTCAGCTATTATGCTACTACGAAGATGGTTTGATTGGTTGATTGATTGATTGGTCGGTTCTGACCGGGGTTCTCTTCAGCTGTTATGCTGCTATTGTTGATTGGTTGATCGGTTGAAGCTGCGCAGCGATTATTCTATCAGTTTGGTGAAACCTTGGCTCGGTATCCTTTGTAACGTGTTTATTTCAGTCTTATGTGCTGCATGATGAGTTAGTCGTTATTTCCAATTGGTATGGGACAGTTGGCGATAGGGAGATTTCTCATTTGTTGTTATGTGATTTACTTGTTCAGTTATACGTTGATTTGTATTATATTATGCCATGTAGCTGCATTAGTAACTTACTGAGATTTTATCTCACCCCGTTTCTTTTATCTTTGTATTTCCATAACCCCCCCCCCCAGGAAAGCAAGTGTATCGTTTTGAGGTCCGTTGTAGTGGGAATCTTCTAAGCAGATTGATCGACTTTGGGGTAGTTGCTCTTCGGAGCCATTTTGTATTTTGCTGTGAGATCGTGGTGGTTCTGTGTTATCTAGATACAGTTTTCCTTTGGAATATTTATATTATATATAGTTGTTATTGCTTCCGCGTTTGTTCTAACCTCCGAGTGAAATCTCGCTGGGGTGTTGTTTAATGGTATTGGTTTATAGTTGAATTTACGCGCCCAGTTTGGTATTTAGCATTTTGGAAATGTTTATTATGTAAATTTTATGTTTATGGATTTTAGAAATTTCGGGGCGTGACAGTTGGTATCAGAGAAATGGTTTTAGATCTTGAAAGAGAATAAGAACTCTGATATTGAATAGGTTTCAATACTTGGATGTTACAAGTTTGAGCGGTTTAGAAAACTAAGTTTTCATGAAAGATGAGGTTAAGGTAGAAGTTGGTTGAGTTATAAGTCGTGATATTGACGTCGAGTGTTCCTTCTCTTGTGGTATATCAAGTATAGGATTGGCGCTAATAGTGTGGTTCCATTGGGGTTAGTTGGTTTGAAGATGGAGAGTGTGAGTCTCGGAGGACTTGGCGTGTCTGTTTTGTAAGTGGATGATGTTTCGTGCTGTCTGCACATGTTTGTCCTCATTCGGTGATTTGTGATGAAGTGTATCCTCGAATACGAATTTTCGTGATTTCTTGCGGTGTTTAAGGTGATTTAGTTATGCCACCTATTCAGGGTATGGACGAGTTGAGTAGTATGTTTTGGCTTTCTATGTGTCCCGAATCTCTTGGTTGCCATTGATTGGTAGTGAGTATTTCTATACTAGTTTGTGTGACTTTGCTTAGAAGCATAATAGATTATAAGTGGATGCACCTCTTGTGAGAAGTTATATTAGTCTTCATGAAAGAAAAATATTTTAGAGATTTGAGAAAGGTTAAGGATGAGTATTTCAGGAGATTCCCTTTTGGTCACTAAGTTTGTAAATATTTCCGATCAGTCCCTGTTTAGTTTGGAAAGCTTGATTGAATAGTGTGAATTGAGATGTAATAAAGTCTTATATAATTCATCGAACTTCGAATTGGGTGAATTTGGGTCTAAACTTGATATTTTCATAGAGTTCCATTAGGTCGCTATGACGAATTAGTACTTGTCATCTTATATTGGTGAATTAGTATACTCCAGAAGTTGAGTTATGATACTTTCAGAATCATTTTAGTACATGACTAGAGTTGAGTTAAAGCAATACGAGTTGTGAGTATATTGTGGAAGATATAACCATTAATGATGGTAAGCGCGTTAAGTTTAAAGGACTAGACGTATTTTGAGAAGGTGAGAATTTCTCGAGCAATATTAAAGGCATTTTTGGGTTTTAGTGAACAGTTGTCACATGGTCCTGAATCTTTTCTTGGTGGCGTTCTCGTTTGGATTAAGGATTTGTAAAGGAAGTTGGGTATAGATACTTGGGCATCTTAAAGGATACTATGATTTGTACTGGGTCAGTTGAAATGTTGCTAGCTAATTGGATTATTATGTTGGTAATACTGTTGAACCTAAGTAACATTGGGTTAATAAATGTATACGTGAAAGACTAATTTGGGTTAACCATTGATCGAGGTTCAAGATCAAAGAATTGGGACGAAACAGTTTATTGAATATTTTGGATTATTAGTGACCGTTTGTAATATCTTTTAGAGTTGGAATTTGTAAAATGTTGATATATACGAAGGTAAAGATTTTGAAAATTTCGGATCATTACAATTCTACGATAATGGTAATCCTTAGAGATATAGTCACCTCGGTGAGCATTTGGAGTATGGGAAATTTCTTTAGCTTTTCATAGTTTAAGAAGTTGTGTAAGCTCGAAATTGTTTAATGTTTTGAATTTCTAGGAAGTAATATTTAGTATGCGATTTTCTAATGGAAGTATCTTTGCGGTATAATTAAGGTTGTGAATAAGACAAGTTTGTAGTATCTCGAGAATTATGTTTAAGAGAAGTCCGGATTCTTCGATTTTGTCAATGCGTGCGGGTGAACCGGAAAAGTAAAACGTATGGATGTTGATGATTTAAGGGTTGGTGGTGAGCGTAACGCTAATTAGGATCAAATCAGCCATGTCTCAGAATTGGTGAACAAGTGATAGTCTTGAGAACGTGAAATTCGGGATGAAAGAGGAAGTTAACTTTAGGATGTTTGATATGCTTGAGATATGTATGTGTTCAATATGTGTGGGTTTATTTGAGTCATGGAATCAACGTCCGAAATCTTTAATAGGTACTCGATTGAGATTATGAGTGCTTTATGAGGATCGATATTTTGTCGCCTCATTATGACCGCGTGTTGTGAATTTTGATGAGTGAATTCGTGGGCGAATTCTTTTTAAGGAGGGTAGATTGTAACGACCCGAAAACCCGTATCTATTTTCTTAGTAAAAAAAAAAAAATTTGTTTATTTATTTCATTAATTATTTATGTGGGCATTTTAGTGTTTCATAATATTTTATGTCTAGCATTTTGTTTGATCACCTTGTGCTAGTATGAATTTAATTGGGTCTTGTGGAATGCTTGGGTTGGGTTTATATGTGCGGAGTATTTCTTGAGGGGCTTTAGTCTAACTTTTAAAAATAACTCTTACTTACTCCCTCCCTACTCCCCCTTCTCCCTCACTTCTCCTCTCCACCTCCCAGTCAACTCTCTCTCCCTCTTTCCCATTTGCAAGAAAAGGGTAAGAAATCTCCTCCCTCTTTCCTTCTTGTTGATTATCATTTATTCATTATTTCTTATTGCTCATTTTATGAAAAATGTTTAGATCGTCACTAGGATCGTTTATATCCAAGAAAATTCGAATTTCGTCATCTTTCATAAATTTCAAGTAAGTTTACTTTCCCCATTTTTTATGTTAAAATGCTCATATTATGTTCATATGATGATTTAGATGATATACATTGATTCTTGGTTGAGTTTTGGAGTGTTTGATTGATTATCCATTTTGTGACATTTTAATAAAAAGTTCATTATTGATTGTTGAGATTAAATCTTAGTTTGGGTTGATAAATGATGTTATTTTGGTCCCTCTTAAGCTTAGATGTTGTTTGGGTACCTTATTGAACTTGTGGGAAGTGTTGATTTTGGTTGATTTTGAAAATGGCTTGGAACTTTAATAAACCCAGCTGAAAATCCCTCCCAGCCCGTCGACCAGGCGCCCGCCCACCTGGTTTTTCCCCTCGGCCAAACATTCTGGTCAAATGAGCGCCCGCCTGCCCCTACCGCGCGCCCGCTCGCCCACTTTTTCTAGAATTTAGGTCGATCTTCCGGAGGCCATAACTTCTTCGTCCGGACTCCGTTTTAGGCGTGTAAACTATCGTTTCGAAGCTCTCTTCGAGTACTACAATATGGGATAGGTTGTTCAGTTAAGTTCTAAGTTTTATACTTCGGGATTTTATTGGGTGTTTGAGGTTAAGAGGAGTTGTATCGGTCCATTGTGATCAAGTTCTGCAAATCCAATTGAGTGACTTTGTTAAGTTGTTGTGATCATCTTTGTGATATAAGTGAGGATTTAATAGTTTGAGACCCTTTAATCGAAAGTTATTTTACTGATCGAATTGATTTTAGGGTAAGACTTGGTTTAGGTTTTAGGCGATATCCTATAATAACTAGAGGGTTGTTATTGAACCCTAAAGTGGAGGGTTCGGTCCGGTTGTGATCATGTACTAATAGTTGTAACCTTTTGGGTTCGTTCGGGTGTTAAGAATTGGTTCGTTGATGAACGGATGTAAGACGTGAATTGGTGATTGGGTACCTACGGTGTTGATTAGCTTTAAGGTATACTTATTCAGTTTTCCTATTTGGAATTCCCAGTGTAAGAGATGGTTGAGTTCGTGGTCATAGTACTCTTTATGAGTAGACGTTTAGGTCGTTTTAGTAATAATTATTGTACCTATTGTGAGCGACCGTTTGAGTTGTGCTCCTTATGAGTAACTTGTGAGTATCATCTTTAGGATGTGTTTGGTATGTGCCTTATCTTGGAATCATCATGCTTTATGGTCAATGTTGTTGGGCTCTCTGTGAGCAATCTAGTTTATCGTTGTTGGACTCTTTTATGAGAAACTTCTTGTATTCGTTATTGTTGATCTCTTCATGAGTAACTGTTTGCATCTTTTGTGATGAGCTTGGCTTGGTTCCCTACTTTGGAATAATTGCCCCGTTGTTGTTTCAAGCGAGTATTTATTACTATGTGCTTGTTTAAAGTCCAGCTGGTATTTGTGGTTGTGTCGGGCGATGGGGAAGATTATAATGGCAACGAGCCGAGTCCATTATAATGTGACCCATTGTTTTGCCCTTATTTTCCTCTTCCAGATTGGCATTGGTTGAGATGAGCTAGCTCCCTTTGGTGAGTATCTAGCTAGTTGGTTTCGGGTATGACTTTGTGTCATTTCCCCTGTCCTTTGTGACATGTTACATTGTTATGGTTCCGGTACCGGGGTTTTCTCTTCAGCTATTATGCTACTACGAAGATGGTTTGATTGGTTGATTGATTGATTGGTCGGTTCTGACCGGGGTTCTCTTCAGCTGTTATGCTGCTATTGTTGATTGGTTGATCGGTTGAAGCTGCGCAGCGATTATTCTATCAGTTTGGTGAAACCTTGGCTCGGTATCCTTTGTAACGTGTTTATTTCAGTCTTATGTGCTGCATGATGAGTTAGTCGTTATTTCCAACTGGTATGGGACAGTTGGCGATAGGGAGATTTCTCATTTGTTGTTATGTGATTTACTTGTTCAGTTATACGTTGATTTGCATGATATTATGCCATGTAGCTGCATTAGTAACTTACTGAGATTTTATCTCACCCCGTTTCTTTTATCTTTGTATTTCCTTAACCCCCCCAGGAAAGCAAGTGTATCGTTTTGAGGTCCGTTGTAGCGGGAATCTTCTAAGCAGATTGATCGACTTTGGGGTAGTTGCTCTTCGGAGCCATTTTGTATTTTGCTGTGAGATCGTGGTGGTTCTGTGTTATGTAGATACAGTTTTCCTTTGGAATATTTATATTATATATAGTTGTTATTGCTTCCGTGTTTGTTCTAGCCTCCGAGTGAAATCTCGCTGGGGTGTTGTTTAATGGTATTGGTTTATAGTTGAATTCACGCGCCCAGTTTGGTATTAGCATTTTGGAAATGTTTATTATGTAAATTTTATGTTTATGGATTTTAGAAATTTCGGGGCATGACATGCCTCACTTGACACTCCAAAGGGATCGTTCACTCCTTTTGATCCAGATTCTCTTCGACAATCCATCACCAAGCTTCCACGCAAGTATAAGACTCCCGATATGGCAAAGTTCAATGGCACCACTTGACCTCGAGCTCATGTTGAAACCTATTCTTGGGCCATGTTACCGATGGGTGTCGGTGACAACATTTTAGCCCAAAGTTTTCCTCAAACTTTATAGGGTGCCGCCAGAGATTGGTACATGTCACTTCCGATATCCACTAGGCTTGATTGGTCAGAAGCATGTCGATTGTTCCAAAGGCAGTTTGAGGACAACTTTACATACCGCCCTACTAGGAGGGATCTTGAGCAAACCAAGCAACAACCAAATTAGTCTTTTGCCGAATTTTCTAGAAGGTGGAGGCTCAAACTCACAGAAATTGTTGAAAGACCTAGTCTTAAAGAACAAATCCACATCTTCCTCCAATGTCTCCATGAGGAATTTCAAGACAAGCTTGTCGGTAATTACTTTCCTAGCTTCAACGAGCTCCACGAATCTGGAATAAGGATTGATGACCTCCTCAAGTCTAAAAGAAAGAGTAGTAGTTATCGCTACGAACACAAAGGTGCATCCAACAAAGAATCCTCTGTCAATGCTATAGCTTTCAACAACCGAGGAAAAGGCAACTACTCCACTGTCCCCCCTCCCAAAAGAGAGAAGAAGAAGCTAGAAGGGATCACCCAAGGGGAACTCTTTGACATACTAATGGAAGCCGGAAAGATCACACCAAGAAATCCTCCTACTACACCAAGGGAACTCCCTCCTAATCATGCTCATCATCTCATCGACAACCCGCTGTCCCCCCTCCCAAATGTACTCACCAACCCGCTTCCTAACAAAAACCATGATGAAGAAGACAAAGCCTTACCACTTTGGGGCTACAACTATCCTCTCCCTTTCTCCTTAGAAATAGAATAGGTTTTAAATTCCTAGTATGAACTGGAAGAGTCGTTCTGTCATTCTAGTCCATCTCCCTCCTTCTCTAGTCCGTGTCAACTATCTAGTCTATTTTGAATTCTAGTTATTAATAAAATTCATTCCCATTTCCTATACACTACTCTAAGGTTGTTCTACCTCTTGAATATCTCTCTAATTCATTAAATGGATCCGCAAACAATAAATGTCATTAATCTAAAACCTTGCAATTGATAAAAGAAATGTCTAAACAAGTTTTGAGAAGAAGGCCTAGGGGATACACATTACTATCACCGCGCTCATGTCAGAAGTCAAAGGACCACAATGGAAGAAAGTCCAAGGCATTATCATCCCCAAACAAAATTGGAAGGACCACAATGGAAGAAAGTCAAAGGCATTATCATTCCCAAACAAAAGTGGGGCTACTCAATTCAAGCTTTGAGAGTAAAAAAAAAAAAAAAAAAAAAAAACTCTCAAGCTTTCACAACCCCATAAAGGAGTTTCAACCACACACAATGAAGTCAAAAAGGAGGTCTCTCATCTCCTCCTACAACGAAGATCAAATCCAAATGAAGAAAAAATGATACTCCTAACTTGAAGACCGTCTCCATCATCCGCAGATATCACTCATGAAGAAATCCAAAGACCACACTAATGATTAGGCATTCTCCTCAAAACTTGTCAAGACATTTCTAGATGATTCACTTGCAAAATAATTGAACTGGACAAACACTTAAGACATCAAAAATAAATACTAGGGTCAATTAAAGGTAGAACTATCTTTCTAGTATTTGAGCCAAATAGCGTTCTTCGTTGAGTCTAGGGGCTTCCTCTTCTCCACTCTCATAAACTTTCTTCAAATACAAGCATCAAGGCTAGGGGCTTTTGATCCTTTCCTCCCTTAGTCTATTCATTCTCGAAACATACGAACTCGTCAAGGTAAATCCACACTAGGGGCTATCCTCTTCGCCTCTAACTCTCATTACAAAGTGCGTTATCCCCACTGAGTCGATGCTTGGAATACACTTCCCGAAAGCCAATTCGATAGCTAAAATGCCTAATACATTCAAACCCAAAAATCTTGCATGTCTCTCCCCCAATAAGAGACAAAACTACTCTCCTCTCTGAGTCATCTTTGAGTACATACTTTGTCAAAAAAAAAACTGAAAAGAGACACAAAAGAGATGCCCGCTAGATTGAAAACCCGAAAGGGCGGTCTGGGCAAAAATCAGGGTGCGTCATAAAAAAAAAAAAAAAAAGTATATATATATATATATATATATATATATATATATATATATATATATATATATATATATGGAGAACATTTTTCAAATCATTTCTTCGTCAACCTCTTTCAAATCCATCAAGCGGGAGAGCACTCTTCTTCAAATCAAACAGCCTTATAAGCCTATTCACGGAGTCATCTACGACATACAAGATTCTTGGGGCTTGACTTAGACCAAAGCGTGAAATCAACATGGGGGAATAGATAACGTTTCTCATCACCTTCACCGGAGACTTTCGGACATGGAACTCTAGAGTTGTCAACAAAGTACGCCCGGCCTACTTAGAGCTTGCACATTGATCAATAGCATTGGTTTTCAGACAGATAGTTGTCTCCCATGACACGACATGAATAAAGGAACGATCTGGACGGATCATCTTGTGCAAGGCAAACGAGTCTCATACGAGATAACCATCAGAGAAACTCCGTGGCACATCTTCTATGCACAAAACCTGATTAGGTCCCAACTTGTCAAAACAAGTCCCCGTACATATACACAAATCAACACATACAGTTCATCACCAATAAACATCCCATCGCGAATCCATGCTATTCACACTACTTACACCAAGGTGGACCGACCGGGCATGCACATAAATTTGTCACCGCCACATAAGTCCAATTAAAAACTAAAATCAAAGTCAAATTGCTTGCTAGAATAGGTTCTACTTGTTGTATTAACAGGTACAAGAACCAATCCATGCTAAAAAAAGAATAAGCCAAGAGTGATCAAATGATCCCCAGAGAATTCAATCACATCAACATTTTGCATCCAGTACTTCCAATACATTGGCAACCAATCAAGTCCTACACTGGCATGAAGTCCTACACTGGCGAGAAGTCCTACACTGGCGTGAAGTCCTACACTGGTGTGAAGTCCTACACTGGCATGAAGTCCTACACTGGCGAGAAGTCCTACACTGGCGAGAAGTCCTACACTGGCGAGAAGTCCTACACTGGCACCAATGAAGTCCTACATTGGCGAGCAAGTAAGTCCTAACTGGGCACCGTCGACTTTGACACTCCGTCAACAACAAAGGGTATATTCAGAATTGGGTCAAGGACATTGATTCCTCAGTATGGGTTACTCTCTAAACTCTAAACTTTACTTACCGCAGTATTGCTTTTAAAATGATTTTCAAAATACCTTAAGTGACCTTTTTTGCGTGTTTTTGGAGATGAACTACGTTTGGTCTGATTCCTTCCCAGAGGGTACGTAGGCAGCTTTCTAGCACGACCATACCCAAGGTTCTAAATGGTGTCTTTTCTATCGACGACGTTACTTCTTCCATAAGTATCGTCTCCGAGAGGCTCTGTAGACACCCCATTTTGAACTCAAATTTATGATTACACTACTCTTGTGTCTCGCCTTTGTGTTTGGATGAAAACTCATTAGTTTCGTCATGTTTCATTAAGTTTCTAACTGACTCTGTTAGTCAGGGGCTAAACTGAACAATGAAACTATAGATAAGGACAAAACAGTATTAAAACACTGGATGCCTCGTACGAGACATCAATGTCTCGTACGAGACATCTCCTCTGTCTACGGGCCTAATCCACTTTCCATCTCCGTCCCGATCTATTTCTTGGCCAACACTCTCCTAATCTGGGGAATATCTAATAGGAGACTTCCTAGACGATTTCCTACTGATTTCCTTACCTAATTAAACCTCTTCACCTCCAGACTTGGTCCCTAAGCAATCTAAATCTATAAATAAAGAGTCTTTTCAACCCTAGACTCTCCTAATGGTTCCTCATCATCCTAATAGAGGTTAACAACTCTCTAGTCAATCCCTCTCTCAAGAATCCCGTTTTTATTCTTCCCTCACACCTAAACACCATCAAAAAGTCATCTTTTCAAGCCAAGTTCATCACAAAACTCTTGGATCTTCAAGGCCTTAGTCAAGGCCATCAATTGGAATCTCAAGAACGCTTTAGGTAAACTCCTACGCTTTTAATCTCTACTTCTCATCTCCTTCTTTGTTTTAGAGTAGTGTAATCCCATCAAAAGGATCAGCCTAGAGCCTCTCCAATCCATGGAGATGGTCTCGAAGCACATGATCCGACATTCCAATAATTAAGAAATTAATTATTGGCTTTATTTGTTTTAATTACTTGTTCTTTATTTGATTAAAAACACCTAAGCAAGACCAATCCTAGATTGGGTGGATTGGGTGCTCCTTGACCTTCCCAATCCATAACTTACCCCCGAACTCAAGAATCTCACGGTCCGTGTTCCGTTCAACAACATGGTGGCGACTCTCAAATCAAAAAAGGTAAAGCAAGGATTCATCAAATCTTTCTCGGGTGCAAACAGGTGGCTGAATGAGTGGATATGGAGGGGTAATTTAAGGAAGTGGAGTAGATGGTTGGTAAAGGTACGGGGTGAAGAAAAATGGCAGCTCAACTTGTGTGAGCAACAATATTTTTGTTGAAAACATTATTGTTGTTAATAAATTTAATAAAGTATGTGAGAGAAAAATAAGTGGGAGGAGGAAGACACGATAGGAGAAAAGGCTCGTTGGTTTTTCATCCACTTATTTGACATGCGTCAAATTTATTTAACGGACATCCACAAATGACTCATATTGCCACAGACTGACAAGTTGAGGATTAAAATTGCAAAAAATGGAACATTAAGACTTACATTGCAACTCATCTAAATCTTTGGGGCATTAATGTGCTATTTGCCCTATTTTGCTCTATATTTTTAGATATTATTTTCACCTAGTCCGGAGTGCGTGTTAAATGACCATACATTTCTTTACAAAAAAAAAAAAAAGACATTTTTTTAATTTACTGTGTAGTCATTTTGTCAAATTGAAAATTATCATACAACAGCTGAATGCATTTATAATTTTTCTAAACGACAAAAATACCCTCACTACTCCAGAAGAAAATCCCAACCCTTCCCCTGAAACACCCTCCCCCCTCCCACAACCTTCCTCAAAATCCTTTTGCCAAAAAAACACTCTCCCCCACCACAACTCATGCCACCAAATTATGAACTGCCAACCATTCAACCACAACCTTCTTCTATCAAATTCCCCCTCCCCACCATCACCACCACAACCTTCCACCACAAAATTGTGTAACCCCACACCACCACCACAACTTTCCGCTATCAAATTAACTACGGTAGGGTTCAAACTCATAATCATGAGCCTTTGAGTATAACACTCTACCACTAGATTAAACATTATTATGCGTGCAACTAATAGGTGCACTTATAAGTAATATTACTTTTGTCTCATAAATATAGTCTCACTTTACTTCTAAACAACTTTCGTCGAATTTAACCAAAAAAATCATTTTCATTTATTTATTATAATAAAAAAGTAATAATTGTGTTTGTTAATACTTTTAATGTTGTATCCATAACAAGATTATAAGTTCTAGATAAATAATATTAACATAAGATTAATGGTCAAAGTTCAATCAAAGTTATTTAAAATAAAGTGAGACTATCGTTATGGGAGAGAGTGAATAGTACTAAAAATATCAATTTAATGTGGAAAAGTTTGTTGGATTGTTGTACGAGAAGAATAACAGTTTGAGATATTATGAGACTTTGGATTTGATTTTTGTTGATGAATTATAAATTATGAACAACAATGATATTTCTAATTATTCAAAACTGAGAATGTTATTGTTAGTCAAATATAACTTGTAGACATAACAATTGCTAAATCCAAATTACATAGCATTATTGATACCCTATTTTAATTGGGGTGGACTAGGGTGCGACGGTCGCATGGCGTGCGACCGTTCCCGCCAAATTCTATTTTTTTTTTGTTTTTTTTCCAGCCATTTATTTCTGCCAACAAAAGTAACACTTTTTATAAAGGAAATGTAACACTTTTTTCTCTTCATAAATTTACCACAATTTTGCTGAAATAAATGAAAGATAACATAAGATTAACACCTAAAACTAATTTAACATTTTATAATAATGAATGTAACATTTTTTTTCTCAATTGTAACACTTTTCTAGAGGTTTACATTAAAATTGAAATGCAAAACCGATTATATACATGATTTTTTACTTTTTTTTTTTTTAAAAATGTAACATTTAACCTATAAAATGTTACATTCATCTATATAACATGTTACAATCATATATGCACTGTGTTACATTCAATTATTACTTTTCCTAACCACAAAACTATTTATATTATTTTGCAAAACTGCTGTTATAGCATACAATAAAGTGTTACTTTTTTAAGACCAAACTGTTACTTTCTTCATAAGAACGTGTTACTTCTCAGGAGACGAGCAGCCCAATTTTTTTGTGTGTTAAAAATTATGTTTTTTTAAAAAAAAATCAAAATATATCATGACCTATATAGTTTTGTTCGTCTCGTCGAGACTAACACAACGGTATTTTTAAATATATTTTTTGACTTCAAAATCTCAAGATATAGCATTTTAAAAATATGGGAGGTTTTTTTTAAAATGTGTGACACGTGTCGCGTGCTGAGTGGAGGAAGGGCTTGCTGGGCGGGTGGGGCGCTGGAGCATCCATGGATCGCCGGGTTTTGACCCATGGAGGATCCGTCTCACGGGAGAATTTGTCATTTTAATTAGAGCTACTTAGAATTTCTATGTAAGCTTGGTTCCCCTTAGAGATAGTGTCTTACATATGTAATTCTCAAAGCTTTCAAGAGTAGCCACAATCAATTTATTGGCAACCGACAAGGATCATCGACTCAAGACACCCAAGAATATCGGTCGCAGCCATCGGTTAAGACAATTTTATTGGTCGTAGCATGTAATAACCCGAACTACCTTTTCTATTTTATTTATCTTAAACTCTTAATTATTAATGGGCCAAACTTAATAATTAGTTTAGTTTAGTTATTGGGTCAAAAGTAGAAAGCCCAATTCATTAACTAGGAAGGATTAGGAGTTCAATTTAAATAGGGAATTGGAGAGCCCCATTAATATAAATACTCCTCTTAAACCCTAAGGCTTTCTCAGTTACCGCACAAAAGAAAAAAAAAAAAAAAAGAACGGAGAGTTGAGAGAGAGCAGCGGCCGGTGAAGCGCAGAGAGAGAGAGAGAGACGGGAGAAGGAGAAGAAAAGAGAGAAGGCGATCGTGTTCGCAAAGGTAATTCTAGAAACCCTCAAACCTTTCTCTTCATCTTTGTAATTCAATTTGTGTATCAAGAAACCTTACGATAGCAATTGGGCAACTAGGGTTTAGTGGCATACGATTAAGGAGGAAGAGGATGGACTGTGGAAGTGTGTGTGTGCTGCGTGTGTGTGTGATTGGGGTGCGTCTGGGTGTGCGGTGGTGTGTGTGTGTGTGTGCGGCGTGGGTGTCTGTGTGTGCGTTGTGTGCAGATGGTGGGTGTGTGTGTGTGGGCTGATGGTGGGTGTGTGTGTCTGAAGTTTGTGGGTGTGTTCAGATGGTGGGTGTGTGTGTCTGAATGTGTGGGTGTACCAGAGTGTGTGTGAATCAGAGTGGTGGGTGTGTCTGTCAGTAGGTGTACTCAGTAAGTGTGTGCAGAAAGTGTGAAATCGGTGTGTGTAATTTGTGTAGTGAAATTGAGAATTGGGGATTGACTAATAAAAACCCTAGGGGTGTTGTAGTCATTCTTAAAGTTATTGGTTAACTAGGAAAGAGGTGATAGATGACTAAACCATGGAATTAATCGAGTAAAAAGAAGTAAAATTGGGACGGAAGTAAAATAGCATTTTTCTCATGTCTAAGGCTAGACTATTTTCATGTTGTAGATTGTCCAAGCGGAGTAAAGCAAGCTAGTAGAACACGAAGCTAAGGTAAGGGATTACGCTCTTAGTTGTGTATTGATTCTTAATCCTTTGTTAGGATTCCCAATCTCTGTTTTATAAAGTAAACTATCTGTGTGGCTAGATAGTCTTTTAATAACTATTCCGTTCTGCGAATTGTTCCGTCTCCTGTTATCCACTCTATTGATATTGTTATTGTTCAATAGGGCTATCATGTGTATGATTGATTTTGTAACCTTGGTGTCCAAGTGAGATGTGTATCTTTTAAAAAAGTGATCAAGTAAAGTTTGTAAAGTTAAGCTTTGTTTTGTAAAAGCTCTTTAAAGTGAATTTTTATAATAAGTAAAGTGACTACAGTTATCCATAATCCCGAAACGGATAAGTGGACCCCTTACAGTTATCCATAGTTCTAAGTTGAACATGTGGACCCCTTTGCGTTGCTTGATGAGGTAACGTAGGTTATCATGATATACCGATTTTGGGTGCGGTCAGTAGAAACCCGAGCCCTGGGTACAGCACGTGCTTAATCCCTAAATGAAGTAAAGTAAAGTAAAGAAAAGTAAAGTGTGAGTAAAATGTTGTGTTTTGGAAACTGCCTCTGAAGCCACATGTTTTCAAGTAATGAATTGTTTTTCATCAAGTAAATGTTTCTTTTCAAACTGAGTGTTAGTTTGATCCTTGAGTTATATCCGTTCATTGTAATCATTGTTACCGTTCGTTTCGGTCATCTCCTCTTAGTACCCGAGGGATACCGTATGAACTTACTGGGCATTGTTCGTCATTCCTTTCATCTTTTTCTCTCTCCAGGTTATAAATAAGCAGATCAAGAGTCGCAAGGTTGGCGGCTTAGGAGTTATCTTTTAATAAAGTAATTAGTGGTTATGTTTCCGTTACGGTTAAGTTATAAACTTTACTTCCCGTTAGTTTACCGTTTGAGCTAGTGGTTTGTACTAGCCGTTGTGGATTTGAACGTTGGTTAAAGTTTGAATTGTGGTTATTTTAGCCGTTGGGCATTCTGATTATGGGAATTATTCGTATTAAGTTATTATCTAATTGTAGTGAAAAGTTGGGGTGTTACAGTTGGTATCAGAGCCTGGTTTAGGATTACTTGGGAGACTCAGATTTAGAAGTTAAGACTATTGGGAGAAGTAGTACTTAACGATGTTGGGCTTTAGAACTCTGATAAGAACAAAGTATTTTTGGGAAGCACTAATTGAGGAAACCTGCTATTTAGGGAAACTTTCCATTTTGGGAAACTTTCTAAGTTTGGAAACTTTCCTTTTATAGAATCTTGCTATTTTAGGAAAGAACCTAAGATAAGATTTCCTCAAGGAATGTAGAGGAATGTAAGTGAACACTTTGGGAGTGACACTTGAAGGGTTACACTAGAACGTTGTTTTTTAAGTTGCTTATGCAATTAATAGTCATATACCTTTGAGTTATATGGTATTGATAATGGTTTTACCCTAATTGTAAGTTAATGACGGACTTAGAAGAAACCAGAAGATGAAATTGAGGCAAAAAAAAAAAAACAATTAAGAAAAGAGTAATTCAGAGATATGCACTCAAGATGCAAAAGTTAACTGAAGACTTAGAAGATGAAAGGACCAGAGTAAGCTTTACACTAGAGAAGCGGATGCAAGATAGGAAAGCATTACTAGACACTTCAAAGACCTGGAAGAAGTAAAGGAGACCATGAATCAAAGTGAGAAGTACTATCATGAAACCAGAGAAGAAGCTCACCAATGGTTTTATGAATTGAAAGATTTGAAGAAAACTAGAACTAGAGAGTTGGAACCGACAACACTCATAGGTAATGAAGCGCCAAATGAGGAAGAGTTGGTAGCTAAAGAGGAAGTCGAGGACGCAGGAATTAACCTTGGGGACAAGGAGTTACCCCAATCATTATTGATGATGATGAAGAACTGGAACAAGAGATGGTACCAGTTCGTAGGCCCAGAGGTAGGCCAAGAGGTTCTAAGGGAGTTCCAAGGGTGCCAAGTGGAAGGCCTAGGGAAAAGCCTAGGAAGGTGTTCCATGATTGAAAAGTGGGACATAGAGTTTATTCTTATTTATAGTATTGATAGTTAGTTCTAGTTTAGAGAAAAATACTAGAATTTTGTTTTGTTAACTTTTATTCCAAGAAGATCCTCGTAGTAAAAGTTATGATTCATTTAAGCAAATAGCTTTGTTAATTGTCTTGTTCTTAAGCTTTATGACGGGTGAGCTATTTAGAACAAAGAAGTACTGGTCAAGTGAAAAAACCATGAGTATAAATTGGCTTATTGAAACGGCAAAGTGAAATTACTTTTGGTCTAGTGAAATGATCGAAACAAGAATAAAGTGACCTATTGAAACAGTCATGTGCAAAAGTAAATGGCTTATTGAAACGGCCAAGTGTGAATGAAAGTAGGCCTAGTGAATCGGCCTGATAGTAAGTAAAGTCTAGTGGAATGTCTTCGCTAAGTAGAGTTGGTCTATTGAAACGACCAGAGATTTAGTAAACCGATCGTTTGTAAAAGTTACGTCCTTTGGGGACGGCCTATTTATGTGAAAATATTAAGCATAGTAGCAATGCTTGTGTTGGCATGAGCAATAGTGTTAAATTTTAGAGTTAACCTGGATTAGGTAAGATTGGTCTAGTAAAGTTGACTAACGAAGATAGTGACGGTTTATTGAAGCGACCAGTGGTCTAGTGAATAACCTATAAATTGAATGTTAGTCTGTGGAGACGATCTATAGTATGAGCGTGCGTGAAAACGTTTCGTATTCATGATACTAATGATAGTATCATATTATCCGGCAAGTGTTCGAAACGCCAGAGTCTGAGTTTATGATGCTAACTCAAGGAAGTACGAAGGTGGACGACTATGGTGCTAGATTCACCGATTTGTTAGAATTTGCCCATTGATCTTCGATGATGAAGAGCAGAAAGCCCGAAAGTTTGAATATGGTTTGAATGACCGAATCAGATACAGAATTACTCCGTTAATGTTATCAACCTATGATCAAGCGTTGGATAAGGCAAGGATAGTGGAGGAAGAAGCAGATAGTTATCGCAGCTGTAAGCGAGAAGATAAGAAAAGAATCAACTGAGAAGGAGTCGACTGGATCTAAGGGAAGTTAGAACCGCGATGGGAATAGCAATAAGCGGAAGGCTACTGAGGATCGTGAAAAGGACAGTACTGCTAGTAAGTACCCGAGTAAAGGCTATGAAATCTTAAAGATGGCAAGAAGAGTGACGCTAAAGGGCAAGGTCCTGATGAGAAATGCCAAGTCTGTGACGGAAGACACGAGACTGTTGAATGTTGCACATTCTATGATAAGTGCTTGCTTAGCTAAGAAAAGGAATTTGATTTCTGAGGTGTTAGAGAGTTATTTGGTAGTAGATACCTTAGCTATAGATTTGATCCCTAATACGACGGTATATAGAAATTGTCCTTGGTATTGGGCGGAAAAGAATCTGAGGTTGATCTCATTAGCTTCGAGATTAAAAAATTTGATGCAGTCTTAGGAATGGACTGGTTAGCTGCATACCATTCCCATGTAGATTGCTGTAAGAAGGAAGTTCATTTCAAATTGCTATCCGGAGAAGAGTGTTGTTTTAGGGGCACAAAACCTAGAACCAGATCGAACCTTATATCGGTCATGAAAGCTCGTAAACTATTAAGGAAAGGGTGTGAAGGAGCTCTGGCATACGTGAGTACTACGGACCAGAAAGAAGTAACGATAGAGTCACTTCTTGTGATTAGAGATTTCAAGGGTGTGTTTCCAGAGGACTTGCCAGGAATACCGCCTGAAAGAGAAGTAGAATTTTCCATCGATTTGGTACCGGAGACTACACCAATATCGGAGGCACCATATATCATAGCTCCGTCAGAATTGAAGGAATTGAAGGAGCAATTACAAGAAGTTATTGGATAAAGGTTTGATTAGACCGAGTGTGTCGCCGTGGGGTGCACCGATATTGTTTATAAAGAATAAGGATGGGTCGATGAGGTTGTGTATCGACTATCATGAATCAAACTGTGTAACGGTAAGGAACCAATACCCGTTGCCTAGAATAGACGATTAGCTTGACCAGTTTTGTGGAGCGTGCTACTTTTGGAAGATAGACTTGAGGTCTCATTATCATCAGCTAAGAGTGGTGAAGGAAGACGACATAGCTAAGACGGCCTTTAGAATAAGGTATGGCCATTATGAGTTATTAGTGATGCCGTTTGGGTTGACTAACACACCGGCAGCGTTCATGGAGCTTATGAATAGAATATTTCAAGAGTTCTTAGACCAGTGTGTAATTGTATTCATTGATGACATTTTGGTGTACTCTAAGTCAAAAGAGGAGCATGAAGAACATTTGAAATTAGTGTTGCAGATTCTGAGAGAGCAAAAGTTATATGCCAAGTTTAAAAAGTGTGAGTTCTGGCTTGAGGAAGTGGCGTTCTTGGGGCATGTGGTGTCTAAGAATGGGGTGGCTGTTGACCCTGCGAAAATCGAGGCTATAGTGAATTGGGAGGGACCAACTTCTGTTAGCAAAATAAGGAGCTTCTTGGGTTTAGCGGGTTATTACCGAAGGTTCGTGGAAGGATTTTTGAAGTTATCGCTACCATTGACTAAGTTAACCATGAAAGGGACAAAGTTTGTATGGTCGGACGAATGCGAGAGAACTTTCAAGAATTGAAAAGGTGATTGGTGTCTGCGCCTGTTCTTACTGCACCAACAAACAAGAATGGTTTTGTGATTTATAGTGATGCTACTTTGAAGGTTTGGGTTGTGTGTTGATGCAAAAACAAGGTGATAGCTTATGCGTCTAGACAACTCAAGAATCATGAGAAGAACTATCCTACCCATGATTTGGAGTTAGCAGCCGTGGTGTTTGCATTGAAAATTTGGAGACATTATTTGTATGGGGGTGCCATGTGGGATTTATACCGACCATAAGAGTCTTAAGTATATTTTCACTCAGAAAGAGTTGAATATGAGGCAGAGAAGATGGCTGGAATTACTTAATGATTGCGATTGCAAAATTCTGTATCATCCTGGAAAAGCCAATAAAGTGGCAGATGTGTTAAGTAGAAAGAACCATGGATTTAGCGGCTATGATTTCTAAGGGGTTAAGTAATTTGGGAAATAGTGAGATGGTGAAACTAGAAGTTAGGGTTAAAGGTTATTTGGCTCAGATGAGTGTTCAACCAACATTGTTGGTGAGAATCAATGAAGCTCAGAATGTGGATGAGGAGTTAGCAGTAATCCACAAGACCATAAGTAAAAAGGGAATGATAGATTTCCGTGTGGGTGATGACGGGATTATGAGGTATCAATCAAGGATTTGGGTGCCTAATGATGGAAGTATTAAGAGGGAAATTCTTGAGGAAGCTCACTGTTCAAGATTTTCGATTCATCCTGGGAGTACTAAGATGTACAGAGATTTAAAGGAATCATTTTGGTGGAACAATATGAAGAGTGAGGTAGCAGAATTCGTGTCCAAGTGTTTAGTATGTCAGCAAGTGAAAAGTGAACACCAGAAACCCGCGGAATTACTACAATCGCTACCTATTCCAGAGTGGAAGCGGGAGCACATCACTATTGATTTGGTGATTGGACTTCCTAGGAAAGTGAAGGGTCATAATGCAATTTGGGTTATAGTGGATAGGCTCACTAAATAGGCTCACTTTCTAGCAATCAAGGTGACTGATTCATTGGAAAAGTTAGCTAAGTTGTATGTGGACGAAATCGTGAGGTTACATGGAATACCGGTCTCTATAGTGTCAGATCGAGATGCGAGATTTACATCAAATATCTGGAAGATTTTACAGAAAGCGTTGGGGACAGAATTAACTATGAGTACAGCGTTCCACCCTCAGACAGACGGACAGTCAGAAAGGACGATTCAAACTCTCGAAGACCTACTGAGAGCAACGTCGTTAGATTGGCAAGGAGCGTGGGATGATCATCTACCACTAGTAGAATTTGCCTACAACAACAGTTACCACTCTAGTATTGGAATGGCGCCGTATGAAGCTCTTTATGGGCGGAAATGTAGATCGCCTGCGTGTTGGGATGAAGTAGGCGAAAGAAAGTTAACTGGACCCGAGATTGTTCAAGTAACGGCGGATAAAGTTCAACAGATTCGCAAGTGGTTGTTAACTGCGCAGAGTAGGCAGAAATCGTATGCAGATAATCGAAGGCGCGATCTGGAGTTCCAAATAGGAGATCATGTATTCTTGAGGATCTCACCGACAAAAGGGGTCATGCGATTTGGGATTCGTGGGAAGTTAAGTCCTAGGTACGTGGGGCCGTTCGAGATTCTAGAACGAATAGGAGCGGTAGCCTATAAGTTGGCTTTACCTCCTGTGCTGTCTGGTGTGCACAATGTGTTTTCACGTGTCGATGTTGAGGAAATACGTAGCTGACCCGAGCCACGTCATAGAGTACAAACAGTTACGTTTTCGTGAAGACTTGAGTTATGATGAAAAGCCGGTAAAGATTGTAGATCGTAAAGATCAAGTTTTGCGGAAGCGAGTGATTCCGTATGTAAAAGTACAGTGGAGCAATCACACGGAAAGAGAAGCCACGTGGGAGCTCGAAAGTGAAATGCGTGATATGTATCCCGCTTTGTTCGAAGATTAAGTACGTTTAGTTTGGAGGACCAAACTCTTTTAAGGGGGTAAGAATGTAATAACCCGAACTACCTTTTCTATTTTATTTATCTTAAACTCTTAATTATTAATGGGCCAAACTTAATAATTAGTTTAGTTTAGTTATTGGGTCAAAAGTAGAAAGCCCAATTCATTAACTAGGAAGGATTAGGAGTTCAATTTAAATAGGGAATTGGAGAGCCCCATTAATATAAATACTCCTCTTAAACCCTAAGGCTTTCTCAGTTACCGCACAAAAAGAAAAAAAAAAAAAAGAACGGAGAGTTGAGAGAGAGCAGCGGCCGGTGAAGCGCAGAGAGAGAGAGAGAGAACGGGAGAAGGAGAAGAAAAGAGAGAAGGCGATCGTGTTCGCAAGGTAATTCTAGAAACCCTCAAACCTTTCTCTTCATCTTTGTAATTCAATTTGTGTATCAAGAAACCTTACGATAGCAATTGGGCAACTAGGGTTTAGTGGCATACGATTAAGGAGGAAGAGGATGGACTGTGGAAGTGTGTGTGTGCTGCGTGTGTGTGTGATTGGGGCGTCTGGGTGTGCGGTGGTGTGTGTGTGTGTGTGCGGCGTGGGTGTCTGTGTGTGCGTTGTGTGCAGATGGTGGGTGTGTGTGTGTGGGCTGATGGTGGGTGTGTGTGTCTGAAGTTGTGGGTGTGTTCAGATGGTGGGTGTGTGTGTCTGAATGTGTGGGTGTACCAGAGTGTGTGTGAATCAGAGTGGTGGGTGTGTCTGTCAGTAGGTGTACTCAGTAAGTGTGTGCAGAAAGTGTGAAATCGGTGTGTGTAATTTGTGTAGTGAAATTGAGAATTGGGATTGACTAATAAAAACCCTAGGGGTGTTGTAGTCATTCTTAAAGTTATTGGTTAACTAGGAAAGAGGTGATAGATGACTAAACCATGGAATTAATCGAGTAAAAAGAAGTAAATTGGGACGGAAGTAAAATAGCATTTTTCTCATGTCTAAGGCTAGACTATTTCATGTTGTAGATTGTCCAAGCGGAGTAAAGCAAGCTAGTAGAACACGAAGCTAAGGTAAGGGATTACGCTCTTAGTTGTGTATTGATTCTTAATCCTTTGTTAGGATTCCCAATCTCTGTTTTATAAAGTAAACTATCTGTGTGGCTAGATAGTCTTTTAATAACTATTCCGTTCTGCGAATTGTTCCGTCTCCTGTTATCCACTCTATTGATATTGTTATTGTTCAATAGGGCTATCATGTGTATGATTGATTTTGTAACCTTGGTGTCCAAGTGAGATGTGTATCTTTAAAAAAGTGATCAAGTAAAGTTTGTAAAGTTAAGCTTTGGTTTGTAAAAGCTCTTTAAAGTGAATTTTTATAATAATAATGACTACAGTTATCCATAATCCCGAAACGGATAAGTGGACCCCCTTACAGTTATCCATAGTTCTAAGTTGAACATGTGGACCCCTTTGCGTGCTTGATGAGGTAACGTAGGTTATCATATATATACCGATTTTGGGTGGGTTCAGTAGAAACCCGAGCCCTGGGTACAGCACGTGCTTAAATCCCTAAATGAAGTAAGTAAAGTAAAGAAAGTAAAGTGTGAGTAAAATGTTGTGTTTTTTGGAACTGCCTCTGAAGCCACATGTTTTCAGTAATGAATTGTTTTTCATCAAGTAATGTTTTTTTTTCAAACTGAGTGTTAGTTTGATCCTTGAGTTATATCCGTTCATTGTAATTCATTGTTACCAGTTCGTTTCGGTCCATCTCCTCTTAGTACCCGAGGGGATACGTATGAACTTACTGGGCATTGTTCGCTCATTCCTTTCATCTTTTTTCTCTCTCCAGTTTATAAATAAGCAGATCAAGAGTCCCAAGGTTGGCGGCTTAGGAGTTATCTTTTAATAAAGTAATTAGTGGTTATGTTTCCGTTACGGTTAAGTTATAAAACTTTACTTCCCGTTAGTTACCGTTTGAGCTAGTGGTTTGTACTAGCCGTGTGTGGATTTGAACGTTGGTTAAAGTTTGAATTGTGGTTATTTGTAGCCGTTGGGCATTCTGATTATGGGAATTATTCGTATTAAGTTATTATCTAATTGTAGTGAAAAGTTGGGGTGTTACATAGCACGTCAGCTAAGTACCATCAACAACACCTTCAACTGACTAAGGAATGTTCAGCCATGACATGCATCATGAAAACTCATGATATCCTTCATAGGTTATCAACAAAGATTACATTGTTCCTACCCATTTAAGTTTGACTTTGCATTAGTTGTTTGTGTTTTCTTTGTTGTTTTGGTGAACAACTCTGTCATAAGTTTTTGTGTCTCTCCAACTATGAGCTACTTTTAAATCTATATTTTCTTTTGTTTTTATGTTTTTGTATGTCAGGTTACCAATACTAGCAAGTGTAGTTTGTAGCCAATAAATTTTTAATATCTTGCGCATTTAATGTACAGGATATTGCATTAAATACTTTCTACAACGTGTAGACACCCCGATCTCGCACCCCCCAACAAACCCTTTTGACCGGTCTAAACCCTAAAGTTAACCTAGAATCCTCGATTTGGCTACGCGGGAGTGCCGTGAGCCTATCGGTACATCATATGGATTAGCGAACTTCAAATTCATGATCAAAGCAAAAAAAATGGAGTAAACAAACATGTACTTCAATTTTTGAGCTGCGGGATCCAAAACGGGGCCCGCACCCCTAAAACTGCCTGTTATCATCCATTCTATGCATTTAATATTATAATATGTCATCCCTTGCTCATAAAAAATATTCCAGGTACGCGGCGCGACCACAAAATTATTTCAAGCAACTTTCATTTTTGGCTCGCGGACAACCCGGACACCGAAGCGCGCACACCCGAGCAGTTGCGGATCAGATACGAAGCGAGAAGCTAACAAAAATGGAAAATTACAGTAAGGGGCCGAGTACTCCTATTTTCTCCCAAAATTCAAATAGCAAATGATGTCTATTTTAATGCTAAAGTCAAGACATTTAACATTTCATCCCACCAATACTAGGCCAACACTAGTACAGATTGAAGCTTGCATAGCGCTTTTTTTTGGGCTTGGATAGCGCATAAAAGCGCTATGTAAGCGACCGCTATGCTAGTTAACATGGCGCTTATTATGCGCTATCTAAGCTTAGGATCTACTATAGCGCTTTTTTTATGCGCTATCTAAGGGCCTTTTTTAATTTCCAAAATTTATCTTACATAGCGCTTATTATGCGCTATCTAAGGGCCTTTTTTAATTTCCAGAATTTATCTTACATAGCACTTATTATGCGCTATCTAAGGGCATTTTTTTTTATTAAAAAAAATAATATATATTTTTTTTCCTGTTGCACCTACTTCAATTATATAAATTATAAACAAAAAATCAAATAAATAAAAATTAATATGAAGTAACAAACATTCCATTGAACAATAACAATCAACCCTTCATTACATACACCAACAATAATTCTTACAATCATCACAAGAGTTATAAACTAACCACACTTTAAAATATTTGTTCTTGATCATTAATAATATAATTAAATGACTATAAAAAATAAAAAATAAAACATAAAACAAAAGTACACTTCAGCATACATCCTATTGCTTCTGGACGGAGTTGGAAAGTTTCTCGGATAAAAGACTTGGTCTTGGCATATAAATCGTCCTCCATCTCCTCCTGCTAGAAGTGAAACGGAAAGAAAGAAATCAAAATTTGAATTTGACATCAAAAAGGGTTACACAAACAAAGTGATTTATCTCATATTCACACTGATATGCTCTTCACAACATTATATGTAAATATTACTACCTCTATCTCAAAATAAATGACCCGCTCTTAATCAAAAGTAAATTTGGTCATTCATTTTGGGACGGAGGAGTACATGATATATACTCCCTCCGTCACAAAATGAATGTTCAAAAAAAAAAAAAAAAAAAATCAAATTTGCTCTTGAGCAAGAGTAAATCTGATTTTTTTTTTTTTTGGACATTCATATTGGGACGGAAGTAGTAGAAGACATTGTATATTGCCTTGTACCATGTCGAAGGTTGATTCTGATACGTCCACTGTTGAGAAGAAAGATCAACTGTAGAGCCGTTTTTTTAAGTCTTTCAGCTGCACTGGACCTCTGATCCCCGCACCCACGTTATCATAAAATGCCCCATAGTTCTGTATGCAAAGAAATGGATATTCATAACAAACTGACGCCAATAGCAATCTCTTTATTTTTAACTACTTGTTAGAATCGAAACAGGAAGGGCTTACCTGAAGCCCCACAGTCGCACTTAACAAATCAAATTTGTTTGTCCCGGGTGCAAAATTTAAGTTCACATTCTTAATACTTTCTAGTTGGCCAAGCTTGTTGAAAGCAACTATGAAAAAAGTACCAATGTATCAGGAGCATATGCTTGCTGGCACATCACCCACGGCACCCTTGTATCCAAAGTTGTAGCCACACTTGCTGCCCATTTAATATAAGTATTGCCAGCAGCCCCATAACGGGACTCAATGCCATCGTTACCATACTCATTTTCAATATGGTATTCAACATAATAACAAAAGCGGTGTACTATATCATCATACTCCCTCTGTCCCAAAATGAATGTCCAAAAAACCTTAAGTTTGCCCAAAAATTGATATTTTTTTTTGGAATTCATTTTGGGATGGAGGTAGTATAAGTCCAAAAGAAAGCTCCATATGTATTGACAGAGAACCATTTCAAAAATCTAAAGAATATTCGTAGCAAACTAACCTGAGATAAGATAACTGGTCCGCCTTGAGGTGCATATAGATTTTCTTGCTTCATCATGTCAACAATCTTGGCCGTGAACCTCTTCATTTCTGCCTAAAGTAACAAATTTGGGCTAGCAAGACAGAGATCAATATCATAAGCTAGTAAGGTAGCCTATCTTCCATATCTCTTATAAAAACAAACATTCATAGTACTAATAAAGTAAAGAGTGCAAACCTTGAAAGGCTCATTATCAGTTCAAAACCAAATTCCTGGTACTAAACAAGACAGTAAAGATCAACAATAAACCAAAATTCAGGCTTCATATCATAAAGGGAAAGACTAAACATTAATACACAATTTGTAACAGGAAATAAGAAATACCTCAGATCTAATATACCACTTGCTTTTAGGATTTCGATGGGGCCGAGAATCTGATTTGATGAGACCGTAATGCAACCCATGAGAAATTGTCGCGGTGATCTCGAATTCCTTTGGGGAAAAAATTAAACGAATCTCTTGTTCCTCAACTTCCCAACTCCCCAAGCTTCATCCTCCTACAATCAAAATCAAAAACGCCAAAACAAAAATGATTAAACCCTAACCGGAGATGGTGGAGAGAGATTAGGGAAGGAATTTGGAAACGGAGAGAAGAGAGATGAAGTTCTAGAGAGAGTAGCGATTTGGAGAGGGTAGGTTAGACGGCAACGCAAGCTAACCGGCCAGGGTCTTGGACGGCGATTTCTGATATGATTAAATTTGCTTGATAAAGCCCTGGTGTGGATACATGCTTAGGCTACACCAATGAACAGCTCTTGGGTTAGGGAAATATGGATATATACAATGCTCCCCAACAGAATTTTGGACTAGACAAAATAACGAACACCTAGAGTGCACTAATCCCAAGACCTCTCCTACTACCCTTTTGTTACTCATCAACAATCTACAAAACCATTGATCTAAAAATAAAAAACAATCTACAGTTTATGTGACAATCAAATACAAAAAAATAAATAAGAAACTTGTGTCTTTTTAAAAAAATATACTATGTTCAAGAGAAATCTGATTGCAGAAGAAGGATAAAATCAAAATACCTAAATGGATTACTGTGAATTGAGTAACAGGGGTAAAACGAAGAACCGAAATATTGATAGGGATATTCTCGGAGAAGCAGGGGTGGAGCAGATTGTGTGCGGACGTGATTTTCCGCGTTCTGAAGCTGAGCACGCGAACGCAAAATAGGGCTGCCAAACAGTCATCGCGTTGCTTTTGGGTCTCAAACGCACGTTCACCCCTCCAGAACGCACTGCCAAACTGCAGATTAAGCGGAGAGGGCGGTGGTTTGGTTTGGATCAGAGACGGCGGTAGGTCTTCCAGTGAGAGCAAAACTTCAACAATGGTGGAGGAGGAAAAGGGATCGGAGTTAGGGTTTCGTAGAGGTAGATAGATAGAGGAAGCAAGAGAGAGTGAGTCAAACAAAGAAGAAATCGGAAGATGAGGAGGGGTGGTGGGCCGTGTGTGGTGGCGATAGCTGGGGAAGGGTTTCTTCCTTTGTCGTCGTCGTCGGTTTTGTGTATGGGAAAGGGACGAATGATCGAACTGAACTGAAACTAAAGGGCCTCCGATGTGTTTAAACAAAAAAAATCAGCTTAGGAAACGCAAGGTAGGATAGCGCTTCTCGTATACGCTATCTTAGAAAATAAAATTCAGCTTAGGACACGCAAGGTAGGATAGCGCTTATGGTATACGCTATCTTAGCTACTCTCAACAATAGCGTTTGATTTATATTCGCTATAGTAGCTACATTTATTTTATTTTTTTTAAAAAAAAATTCTTGCCGCTTGATTACTAAATCGTATGCGCTATCTTAGTGTGCCTCTAAGATAGCGCTTTAAAAAGCGCTATCTAAGCTGCGTTTCCTAAGTTAAAATCTGTACTAGTGCAAGAATGGTCCACCTCACCTCTTTATCTTTCCACCTTTAGCAACTTGACTTTAGCCATAAAAGAAAACACCAAAATCAGCCTAAGTACTCCCTCCATGGCTGGATATACTTATTAGACAGAATGACCCATTTTTTAAATATTCAACTTACCCATTTATCCTACAACTACCACACATTTGTCCTCCCAACTACCCCATATTAATCCTATAACTACCATTCATGCTACACATCTTTAAAAACACTTTCTATGTAGCCCAAAACCCTCTCTCCAAGCTCCCCAAGATCAGCCCCTAAGCCTCCTTAGCACCACTACAAAACCACCAAAGAACCACCACTCCAAACAACAACAAACACTCATCAAACACTCTTTCAAACACAAATCAAACACTCATCAAAACATCTTCAAGAAAAGCAACAAAAAAGTCTTCCATTGAAAGCAAAAGAAGCACAAATCATCCTTTTTATATGTAAGTTCTTGAAATGTAATCATTTATTTAGTTTGCTTGAGGTCTAGCTACATGTTGAGCTAGACCTCCATAGTATAAACATTGTCGTTCAATCTATGTTCTTCCCTATGTTTGTCTCATCATAGCCATCTCTCTCATGTATATAATCTGATATCTATATGTATATATTGTGAATACATGTGTCCATGATTATTTCCATCATTCTATGTCCATATGCCATGTTTAGAGTAAGTTTTAAAGCATTTTCTCTCGTCCATACCTGCTATCTAGGAGAGTTTTGAGTCCAGAACACTATATCTTATCACCTCTATTACTCGTACAATACATGGTTTTTAATCTTGGTCGATAAAAGAGTTTTTGTTCTACACGGATAGAGGAAAGTTAGAATGTAATGATCATATTTTTAAAATGAGCAGAAATAGCTCTTTCCATTTTTTGTTTCAACTCTTCGCTCTCAGATTGATGTACTTGCTGTTCTGACACCAAAGGGTCAGAGGTCTTTAGGTCAACTTAAACTTGCTTTATGGACTTGAAATTTGGCTTGCTTAATTTCAGTGATACTATAAACAAGTTTAATGTTTGGTGTTTTCCCTAATTCCCACGTTTTCATTATACAAATAATGAATATTTTGTGGATGTATACCATTTTCCTATTATGACTACTTTCGAGTTCATCTTGCATAACTTGTTTGGACATCATAAAATACTCCTAAAATCAACACAAAATTCATGATTGATTTTTAAAATGTTAGAAATGATTAATCACCATTTCTTTCCATATTGCATTACTTTTGAGACATGTAAATCAAAGGAGATTGGACAACAGTCCTTAAACTGGACATGGACTTGAACTTAGACATTCATTTTGACATGGGATTTGTCTCCCACTTATTCATCATTGTACATAATAATCCCCCACCCCCTTTTGTGCTTTCCTTTACTTGATATGAATGCTCAAAACCATTTTCAAAACCAAGTGAGAGTTCACCCAAACTGACCCTTATTTGTGAGTTTAAGAAAACATACCTAGAATAGGAAGACTCATTTGTACATAAAATCACCACTTTTGTTAAGGCATAAAAAAAAGACATAAAATAAACTTAAGAGGCATGCATGCTAGATACCATCATGGGCGAGGAGAGTGCTTAACCCATTCTCTTCTCCTAACTTAGCCCTCGAACCCACATTCTCTTACAAAAGGTTTTATCTTCATTTTCCCTAAAATAAAGCGAGGTGGCGACTCTTGCATTGTTTAAAACTCCGAGAGGAAACCATTGTGTGAAACCGAGCGCGATTAAGTTAGAGCTCGGTCTCTCACAGTGGAGACTCTGCTGGGGACATTTTTTATGTGGGCTAAACTCTAATTTTTGTGCATGCCATGCTTATATGCTTTGCCTTATTTGTATATATTTATGCCTAAAATATTTTTTGTAGGGACGTTTCTTTTACCTCTTGTATGTATATACATGCGTGGTGAATGTTTCCCTTTTAATGAAAAACAGAAAAAATGGAAAAAAATGAAAAAACATACTCCCTATGTCCCGCTTTAAGGTTCTTACTTTCCTTTTTAGTCTGTCCCAATTTAAGGTTCTTACTTTGTTTTATTACCTAAAATGAAAAATGGGATCTGTCATTCTCACAACAAAAACTCCCCACCTACTTTCTATCTCCCACTTTACTTTTCATACTCACAACATTTACTTTTTATTAATCTCCGTGCAAAGTCAAACTAGGAACTTTAAATTGGGACGATGGGAGTAAAAGATTTTCTTTTTTCTTGTTTGCTTTCAAAAAAAAAAAAAAATCATTTTCAAAGAAATAGATACCTCACACACCTGCACATTTTCGAACTTGTGATGTAGAACCGTACAAACCTTAGGGAGTATTACCCGAGGACATAAGGGAGCTCATCGACTTCCCGATAGGGTCCGTGGTTGACATTCCCGCCCTAAAGTGCGCCTACTTGTCGTTGCGATTGGTGTAAGCCTAGCCTTCCCTTACCGAGCCTTGAGTCCATGTTTTCAAAATTACACTTCCTCAACTTCATGCCGGTTTTTGTCAAGCAATTTACCTTCAATCCTATGTGTTCCCAAAAAAAGGTTATAAACGACCTCAATTGTGGATATTATGTGGAATTTTTGGATTGACTTGAAATTGTCAAGACCCTCACATAGACCGTAACCAAAATGGTGGATCCCAGAAAGAGTATAGGCCCTTCACTAGGGGCTTGGATTGCCAATAGTACAGGTGAAAAACGTGTTGGTATATATGCCCTAGGCATGTTATTAGCACATTGTTTGAAAATGTTTGTTATCATTTTTCATTTATATAAAGAGATATTTTGGATTATTATTTATTGTTGCATGTTTTGTTATAATAATCTCCATCCCTAGTATAAGTTTGATTCGATAATCATATGATGATTATATGTATGTGATACAAGTTAAACTTATGGGTATGTGTTGGTGAACATATATTGGACATGACCCAACTATGAGGTTTATGTCATGGTCAAAATGTCATAATTAAACCTCCGAATAGTTATATCATTAGAATCCTTAGACCTGAGATTATTACGATCTTCCACAAGTGGAGATCATATTTGATATATTCGAACATTACTCTTAAACAAGTAATTATAAAGGATATGATTGGCATGATCAAAGCTATGTAGGGAAGTGTAATAAGTCAAGATGGAATTTGTCCCTTTTCGTGAGAGATGTAGAGCTTGGGCCCCTCGATGAATAGTATTGATGAAATGCATGACCGTGCTCAAATGGATTGATATGATCAATGCCATTTGTATTATCAACTATTTGGAATCGAGAAAAGCATTGGACATTGTAAGTTGACCATTGACCATAACTTACGCTCAATGACATCGTGGACAAAAGGATTGCGATATGTTCTATAAAGGATAAGTGAACTTTGACAAAGTTATATCAATTGGATAATCATGATGGCCTGCTAGGGTCCGCTCATGATTTATGAGAACAAATATGTTTGGACTAATTGCCGACTTGATATAATCCTATGGGGTCACACACAATAAAACGAATTGTTAAAAAGGCAAAAAAACTGATTTTTGGTCTGGCACGACCGTGCCAGATAAAAGGCACGACCGTGCCAATAATCATCAGCTGGGGATCGCTCAGGCGCACCAATTGGCACGACCGTGCCACTTTTTGGGAACGACCGTGCCAAAGGTACCTGGGCCGAATTTCTACGGTTTAATTATGGTGACGGGATTTAGGTTTCCTAGGTCCTTAAGGGTTACGGACTAGGGACTATATAAGCATCTTTTCACCAGCATTAAACACATGAAACCTAGTTGTTTGGAGAAACATTATTCCTGATCTAAGATTGAGAATCAAAGATCAAGAACCGTAAATTCATATAGCCTATTTTGGATCTAGCAGTCCAGATTAAGAAGGAGTTCTTGATATTCGTTCACGTGTGGATATCCATAGAGTGTGATTGCTTAATCATCTTCTAGTTCGTGTTCCTACGATCAAGACTTGAAGAAAAGCTTGAAGAAGATCAAATCTTGAAGAACGAAGTTTCAAGATCTAAAAATTTTAAAGCTCCATCACGGTTAGTATTCAAAATTCAACCCCATATTAATTTAGTCATCTTGAACGGATCTAGGCTTTTGGGTTTTATTCAGCTGCGCATGATTGTGCAAAACCCAACAGTGGTATCAGAGCCCCGTTCATCATGATTATTTTAATAATAACATGTTGATGATATAATTGGATTAAATATGTTAGCATGCTATTTGAATTTAGATTCATGATATTTATGTGATTTTTATTTTATGTATGTATATGAGATATATGAAAATCATAAAATCGCATTGTTTAAATACGTTATGTGGGATCTAAGATTGTAATAATAATTTGATTATTATGTTCCTTGTGATCATCAAAACTTAATTGAATTAATTTGTTGATGATCCTAGATTCAAGAATTAATTATTTATTTAAGGTTTTGATGAACATGGTGATTTGATCATCATGAACACCAAATCCTAATTGAATCAGGAAAGCAATTTTTGGGTTTAAAATTGAAATACAATGGTACATATTTTGAGTTGAATTTAATTGTCAGATGGCTGGTTTTGGAAATCGTGTTTCTTGAAATTAAATGTCAATTTCAAAATTACTTTGGATTGAATTTGTTTGTCAGATGGCTGGTTTTAGAAACCGTGTTTCCTGAAAATAAATCTCGAGGACAAAGTCATAAATTGTTGAGAAAAAAGAATTTAGAATCGAGTTACTTTATGTAAGGGATTGTGGATGCCTTTTGGCTTAGTTTCAACCTTACATAGTTGTTTCTTCTAGTTTCTAAATTTGGTACGGGATTGTGGATGTCTTCTGGCTTAGTTTCGACCGTACATCGTCTCTCTATTGCATGTTTAAGAATTTATCAATGAGATTAATTAAATTATTAATCGATGCTTTACATGTTTATATTATGTGCGTATAAATGTGTTACCATACTATATGTGTTGAACCTTCTTGTTAAAACTTAAATCATATGCCAAACCATGATTAAAACACTTGTGATTACATAAATAGTTTTTATGTAGGCTACACCCTAGCGATGTGCATTAATCTATGTTGTAAAAAGCAAGATGAGGAAACAGTGATTCCTATACGTTTAAAATAGTTTGATTTAATTGGGTTATCAAAACAGTTTTCAACCCAAGGCACAAGATGATATTAAAACATGCTTTTGACATTAGATGTTGTAGACACCCGCCTTGGACCTCTCATGTCCGATTGCATACACAGTCTTTGTTTTCCTCTTTTTTGTTAAGTTTTTGTTGTTTTTCGTTAACTTTCGTTACTTTTCGTTAAGTTCTTGACTTACTCCGTTAGTCTTAGACTTGAATAAGTTACAAAGTCAACCTTGAGTCTTTGTTTCATTTGTTTTTGTTGACTTTCGTGGTGTTCGTTAAGTTTCTGACTGAGTTCGTTAGTTTCGGGGCTTAACTGCATAACGAGGTTAACTTTTGGGGCCTAAATATGGATTTCTGAAGGTGGGACGTTTGCGCCTTTGCCCTCCTTTGTGGGAGGTGAGTGCCTCCCATAGGGGGGGGGGCTGGTACGTGCGCCTCCCGCTTCCAGAATATCAGATTTTTGCCAAATTTCCCTCCTTTTCTGATTTGTAACCGCCAAAACCATTATGCCTTGGCTTGATCCGTGGAAAAGCCATCTTTGTGATCTCAAACACTCTCCCTAAACCTATAAATACCTCTTCATTATACCTTGGAAAGGGTGAGAAACAATTCTTGACTCAAGAACACTCCAAACACACAAAGTCCATTTTCAAGGGTTCTTACTATAGGCAATTTGGCTCTTTCTCCCATTCAAGCACAAGGTACAATGTCCATTTTCTTCTTCTAAGCTCTTAATCTCATTTTATTACCTCTCTTTATCAAAACTTTTTAATTACATTCTTCATCTTTCTACCTCTCTAATGTGTATGCAATCTTCATAAAAAGGAACATAACAAAAAGGCCACTTCACTAGTGAAGTTTGGTCAAGGTTATATTCAAACATTTCAAGATATCTTTTAATTCTCCTTTATTTCTCTTAATGTAATTAACATAGATTTTATATAAAAGAATATTCTTTTCCTTTGTAATTCTCCTTTTTCTATTCAATGTAATTGTTAACACGTATTCATATAAATAAAATGACTTTTTTACATTAGAACACCAAAACTAACAAGACCGGCTTTAGCCGGGCGGAGTGGGTGTTTAAGTACTTCCCACTCCGTAACCTAACCCCCGAACCCGTCTCTCCCGAATCTCTGGTTTTTCTAACAAAACTTAGGCTAATTATTAAGTTTTTCTTATCTTCCTCTAAAACATAGGTGGCGACTCTACTTTCTAAACCAAATAGACATCCTAGGATAATTCACCGCTTTAGCCAAGCCGTTGTTTCCCCCGGGGTATCTACAGTGGCGACTCCGCTGGGGATAGCATAAAGTGTTAAACTTGCGTTTTGCTTTTGGTGTTGTTTTATTTGTTTTCTGCGGGCATTCTGGTGACAAAGGGTGGGAAGCGTGCGCCTCTAGCCTTCTTGGCCTAAGGCGCGCGCCTCCGACCCTAACCACCAGAATCGCCCGCTTTCCATCACGTCCTTCAAATTACATGTTATTGTGCTAAAAGTTTCTGCAGGGGAAAATTATTGTTATATAGGGCCAGGGCAGTCCCCTGAACCCTTGATTTACAGGTTCGCCTAGAATCGGGCGCCTCTGCCCATCTTTCTCAAACGCGCGCACCTCTCACATAGGCATCCCAACACGCGCGCTTCTGGGCACATTTCTAGAACAGAACATAGTCCAGAACAAGGCAGAATGATGGTGTGTGGGCACAGTTGCATGCACATAACTATTTTAATTTTTGTTCACTTTTATCGGTCACACGGGTGATTCAAAAGTTGTAAATATGTGTTTATTTTATTTTTCTTTCTTTGAAAAAAAATAAAATGTTTTGTCACTTGGTTTGACCTCACACTACTATGAATACTTCTAATTAAAATTGAGAGTCGCCACGTTGTTTTATTTATAGTTAAACATTGAGAAAACCATTTATGAAAATAATAGGGTCCGGGGGGTCAAATTACAATAAGAGAAGAATATAATAGTGATCACTCCTATTGCCTGACGAATCGGTCTTTCTATCATAATCAATGTGTGTGTGTGTGTTAGTGTTTGAGACCGGATAAGAGGATTGCCTATGTTCTTCTCATCATGAGAAGCTCAGGTCAGCGTAGTTCATTGATGAATTAGAATAGAGATGATGAAGCGGGATCATGCATAAAGAGGGGGAAGATTAGGGTTAGAAGTAGTTCTTAGATCATAGATCTAGCATAATAATAAGAACATCATGAATACATATGCATGAACATGTAAACATGAAGATCGCTACCCTAAACATGGCATATATTATGAATCTAGACTAAGAACATGAAGAACGCATGAAGAACATATGAATATGAATGAATAAACATAATGAAAACATGCATAAAACAGATCTAGCCTAAGAACATAACACGAACATAATAAGAAAAGTAAGAAGACTTACCTTGATTGGCAAGAACTATGGTTAAAGCTTCTTGATAATTCGAATCCTTATCAGTTTGTTCTCGGTATTTGATCAATATCTTGATAGATTTCGACCTAGAACTGATTTCATCAATCTAGAACTCTGGAGAGCTTCCGGATAAGTCCCTGTCAGGTTATAATTGCCCAAAAGGTCCTTAGAGGTTCCTAAAGGTCTAGGAAGTCCTCTATTCTTCAGATCGGGTACTAACAGTAGCCCCTCAGCGATGCTTCTTGAAAGGCATGGAGGGTTGTCGATTAAGAAAGAAACCGATCTGAAACACGAGTTCCAAATCGGGGAAGAGAAGTAAGAAGGTGACCAGATTGGTCTAGCGATTAAACCTTTATCAGGCTACCTACGTATCCTAAGGGGAATCAAGCCAGTCGTAGTTCGTACTCTATGGGAGAAACGAGACATCATCTTCTAGTGGGGATAGGATCCTTCATGAAGACGAACATTCGTAGGGGAGAGATAGAAAGAAACGAGACATTAGCTTCTGCTGGGGACAACATACTGTATGAACCTGAACATTTGTAATAAAACGAGACATCAGTTCCTACTGGGGACACCATCCTGTATGAAGACTGAACATTCGTAAGAGAGAAAAAGAAAGAAACGAGACATCAGCTTCTACTGGGGACAACATCCTGTATGAACCTGGACATTCGTAATAAAATGGGACATCAGTTCCTGCTGGGGACACCATCCTGTATGGAGACTGAACATTCGTAAGGGAGAAAGAGAAAAAAAACGAGACATCAGCTTCTTATGAAACTGAACATTCGTAAGGGACCATAGAGTCGTTGTTCGGACTCTACTGGGGAAAGAAATGAAAAAAAGAACGAGGACACTGGCCTTTATGCCAAACGAACATGAAACCACGGTATAAGAAGAAGATTCAACAATCGAGAACAATAACAGATAGGGATGCTGACTTTTTATGGAGCGTACGAATCAAGAAAAGTTAAATGTGTCTGGGGATAATGACAACAAACGTTGGGCGCCGCCAACAGCTATGTCTAACATAAGACACGCGGTATATAGAAGAAGCAATCTTACGGAGCGCGTGCATCAAAAGAGTAACCAACGTGTCCGAGGACACTGGCAACAATTACTGAGATCATGTCCGGAGACACCCAGCGATATATGCCAAAAATATATGAGACACGCGGTATATGAAGAAGCCATCTTACGGGCACGTGAATCAAAAGTAACCAAATGTGTCTAAGGACACTGGCAACAATTACTGAAATCATGTCCGGAGACACCCAACAATCTATGCCAAAAGAATATAAAAAGCACGGCACGAGAAGAAGATTCAAGAATCAAGAACAAAATTAAGGATGGATTCTGACTTCTTATGGAGCGCACGTATCAACAATAACTAAACGTGTCCGAGGACACTGGCAACAATTACTGAGATCATGTTCGGAGACACCAGCAACTTATGCCAAAAACATGAAACACACGGTATATGAAGAAGCCATCTTACGGAGTGTGTGAATCAAATAATTTCTTGAAAACCATGGTATATAGAGATGCTAAAACCTCTAGGTCGCAGGATTTGGTAAAACGGTAATGTAGAAGGTATATCGGGATGCAAGTGTCTCGGGATCGTACGGGTTACGCCAATAATACTTTTCATTATATCGGGATGCATGTATCTCGGGATAGATTCGGTTATTAATAAAGGATGTGTAACGGTCTTCTTAACCTTTAATTAACTTAATACGGTGGATTAATTTAATTTAGGACATATAGCGGCTCCTTAACCAGCATTAGGATTTATAACGGTTTCTTAACCTGCATTTTAGTATGATTTAGGATTTATAGAGGTTCCTTAACCTGCATTAGCATTTATAGCGGTTCTTAACCTGCATTTAGTATGATTTAGGATTTATAGCGGTTCCTTAACCTGCAAAGATTCTTGTTGGGGAATAAATTGATTTGGTAATTACAGTGGTCTTTCGGACCGATGTTCGTTAAATTTGGAGTTTATAGTGGCCTTCGGGCCTAAGGAATGGACGAAGGATAATAACCTAGAGATCGCTGTATTTTTCAATATGTTTTAGTATAAGTGTATGAATATAACACTTTAGAGTTTTAGCATGATATGATCATTTGTTGTAACCCGAGGAAAGTATTTGGAAGATCGCAAGTTTGAGGGATCAAAGTAGAGAGTGCGTAAAGTTTGGAGATTTGTAGATGTAAGATACCTATTGTTTAGGTTTTAAGCATTGAGTAATGTTATTGGAGGAGTTTGAGTGTAAATTTCCTATAGTTTAGGGTTTGAGCATTGATTGTTTGATGTTTGAAGGGATTTTGAATGTAAATTTCCCAATGTATTGGGTTAAATGAATTATTGTTGATTTGATTGTAGATTACCCAAATTTGGGTTTAAGTAAATTATTGTTAGATGTAAGAATCTTGATTGTAAATAACCCAATTTTGGGGTTTAAATGTGTTAATGTTTAAACATAGGGGATTTGATTGTAAATTATTTTGAATGAGGGGTTTGATTGTAATTTTCCCAAAGTATGGGTTTTAAGTGTATTAAAAATTTTAAGTAAGGGACTTGATTGTAAGTTACCCAAAGTATGGGGTTTTTGATTGTAAATTACCCAAGGTATGGGTTTTGATTTAAGTAATGTGGAGTAGAGGTGCTTCGTTGCAAGTTACCCAAGATATGGGGTTTTGGTTGTAATTTTGAACTTAGGGTT
>JAOWBW010000002.1:4022812-4116902 GCA_026119855.1 Campanula takesimana
GTCCAAACTTGGAGCCCAAGTAATTCTAACAGCTATTTTCTCATTCAAGGCTATAAATGGTCCTTGAGTTCTTCATTGAACATTGTTGAGATTAAAAGAAGAGAAATTGCTGTCGAAATTGGTGATTGAAGATCATACTCAAGATTTCCAGAATCCTTTGAATCTTCAAAGAACTCACCTTCAAACCTTCAAAGCTCTCCAGCAACAAACAAGTCATCTCAAGCCTTGCAACACACAAGATTCATTAGGCCCTACAATCACTTAGATTTTAAAGAGCTTCTGATTCTTACACACACACTCACCCCAATTGATCAATCACATAATTGAATCAAAAGGGAACACTGGTCTAAGTCTAGATTTATTCTTCATAGAAAGTAGGTGTGATTCAATGCCATCTCTGTAATCTGTACACCCAAGAATCAATATATACCTCCATTCAAAATCCAAGACTGACCATCTTGGTAAAGGACGTAGATCTTTTAACAGATCGAACCTTTCCAAATACTTGTGTCATTTTACTTTCTGCAAATTTACTTTCAAATATTGTTCATCTTGTTCTGTTCATATTAATCTTGTTTGTCTTTAGTGTTTGATCTTTTAGATGTAAGAACTGTTGTGAATTGTGTTTGTTTGTCTCCACATTGCTTAGCTAAAATCTGACTAACTTATCATTTGCCAAAACTTTCAAGACAACAACTTTCAAACTCAACCATTCTTGACCGCAAATCTCTAACCGCACCCTCCCTTGACCGGACTCACTCGACCGCAACTTGGTTGACCGTGAGTGCTGGTATTCCTACTTAGAGATTCAGTCAAAAACCAACTCTACTTATCTCCATCGAAAAACTTCCGCTGTGCATATTACACCTTGACCGTGTGGTTTTACTTGACCGCAATTCAAGATTGTAAGCATTTGGTTGAATTTTGAAAAGGGTTGAATTTTTAAATAGGCTATTCACCCCCCCCCCTCTAGCCTCTTTTCATACCCTTGTGTTCTTTGGGACCAACAAGTGGTATCAGAGCAACACCTTTATAAAACTTCTGTTTTTCAAGCTTAACAGCTTGGGTGCCGATTCAAAATGGCAAGTCAGAAAACTATGGCAACGGTTAACTTCACTCACGTTCCAGCGTTCGACGAAGATAACTTTGACGTATGGAAGCACAGCATTCTAACTCAGTTCTACTCCATGGACGAGCAACTTGGTGATTGTCTTACCATTGGACCATACTTCCCAATGAAAGCTAATCCGAATCCAGAAAACCAATGCAGACATACCATCAATCAAGAAACCAAAGCAGAATGGACCGATGAAGAGAAAAGACTGGTTGGAATGGATGTGAAAGCAAAGAGCATACTCCTAAGTACTTTGAGTACGTCTCAGCGTCGACAAATCATGGAATGTGCTACTGCAAAAGAACTTGGGATGCAATTGAAGATTACATCGAAGGAGATCAAGCTTGCAAGGAAAGCAAAAAGTTTGCAATTCAAAGAAGATTCAACAACTTCGCTAAGATCCCCGGTGAATCACTTAGAGCCACTTATGATCGTTATGTGAGATCGTGAGTACTTACACCGCACTTGGAAAGAATTTACCAAGAAAGAAATCAATGTTAATTTTTGGCCGCTCTTGGTTCTCAATATCTTCACAAAGGAAACACTCTTGAAGATACCAAGTTACTAGATGATATGTCTCTCAGAAGCCTCTATGCCAACCTCAAGGTTTTGATATCAAGCTAAAATTCATACCATTGAAGAAATGGAAGGAAAAACTAAGAGTTTATCGTTGGTCGCTCAAAAGGAAGAAGTGATCGAGGAAGAAGATCCAAAAATCTCCACATCAGAATACTTGATATGGACGATGATGACTTTGCTATGTTCGTGAAAAGATTCAAAAAGTCAGAAAATCAGCAAGGCCCGGATCATCAAGCAAAGCTCCAATAAGGTTCTCAAGGAGCAGCTCAACAAGTAAGAAAGAGTACTCCAACTTCTCCAAGAAGAAAGAGGATCTCGTTTGTTTTAATTGCAGGAAACCAGTCATTCGCATCAGAATGCCAATTCCCAAGTATGAGTATATGAAGAAGAAAAGCAACTTCACTCCAAGATACTCAAAGCAAAAGGGGATGGTTGCTGAAGAGGACTCTACCACAAAAGAGTTAGCTACCTGGATAGAGTCAGATTCTGATGAAAGCGATGAGGATTCTGAAGAAGGTCACATTTGTTTTGTCGTTCATTCTGATGATGAGGATGATAATGAAAAATCGTCGCTCACCAAATGCAAAACCTAAACGGATAAGCTATACGGCGATGAACTTGCTGAAAAGGGATTCCTAACCCAGTTCAAAAGAATGGCGATCTTCTATTTCAAGATGTGATGTGAGTGCAGCAAGAAGGCTCTACTAAACCCCAAAGTGAAGGAAGTTCTGTTTACCACTCCTCAAGTCAAGTTTGACATTTCCCCCGATGAACAAGAAAAGATGTTTGCAAAAGCTGAACAGGTATTAGTTAGTAAGTTTTCTGGCATGAAGGAAGCTTTAGCACTTTCAACTGAAGAATTTCCCAGCTTAAGATGGAGAAAACTCTATTAAGATCTGAACTCACCCTCCTTAAGGAGCAGATCAAGAGCTTGACTCCTCTTACTGATCGAAACCGTTTATTAGAAGAACAAAATGCCATATTTAAAGTTAAAAACGAAGAATTGGCTGCTGAGACAAATGATCTCAAAAGGGTCACTAATGAGTGGACCAATTCTTGTGTCACTATGGAACAAATACTAGAATCCCAAAAGCATAGTGGTGATAAAGAAGGCTTGGGATTCCAAACTAGTGACAACTTTAAATGTGCATCTTTTTGTGAAAGAGATGAGAAATTTACCGAGCAAACTTTGGAAGTATCAAAGGCTAAACATCAAGGATCTAAGGGTAAAGGACAAGAACCAAAGAAGAAACTAGAGTTCCATTATGTCTACCCCAAAAAAACAAACTGGCAAGGCTTTAAAGTTGAAAGAAAAAGCCATAAAGATCCTACCGGAGAGGAAGACTCTGGCAAGGTACCTGGACATGACCGTCTTCCACCTCAGTCACGGTCGAGTAGCCTTCCGGGCATGTCGACCGCAAATAAGGGACATGCGGTCAAGTTCAAGAAATTGAACTTTGTTCAGGAGAGATCTTCCATACCAGTTAACATGTTGTGCTCAAGACCTCAACGAAGTTTGTTAACCCTCAGTTGGGTGGCTTTCACCATTGTTATGTGTGTGATGGTTATGGTCACAAGCTGCTGAATTCTTTTGAGATTCACACCCAATCCCAGAAAGAGTAACCCTCCTTCTGTGAGGCAGGTGTGGGTGGTCAAAAGTTGCTAACCCTTTGGACCCAAAAGAATAAAAAGGGGACCTTGTTCTTAAATGTTTATTTTGAGGTCCTCTGCTTAATGGCTGGACACTCCAAGGATAAATCAAGTTATGGTATCTCGATAGTGGCTGTTCAAGACACATGACCGGAGATATCAACTTATTGGAAGATGTCCGTGAAGAAAAAGGGCCATCAGTAACCTCAGGAGATAATAACAAAGGAAAGACTGTAGGATATGGAGTCATCCGAAAAGGAAAAATCACTATCCAAGAAGTCTCTCTAGTTATTGGTCTAACACAATTTACTCTCAATATCTCAGTTCTGCGACAAAGGATTGCAATGCCACTTCACCTTAAATTTCTGTCTCATCAAAGATGGCATATCCGGCGTCACCTTTGCTTAAAGGGATTCGTAAGAAAAATGTTTATATTGTTGATTTTACTTCATCTTGCATTTCTTCTAATCTATGTTTTGTAGCAAAGAATGTTAGCGAAAATAGTTGGCTGTGGCACGAGAGACTAAGTCACTTAAACTTCAAGTATCTCTCCAAGATTGGTAGAGAGAATCTAGTTCGTGGTCTACCCAAAGTAGCTTATCACCACGATGAGAAGTGCATAGCATGTCAACTAGGCAAACAACCAAAGGCGTCTTTCTCCAGCAAGACCACACCCTCAACTTCAAGATGTTTGCAACTACATATAGACTTGTTTGGACCTGTTACTACTGTAAGTATTGGTGGAAATAGATATACCTTAGTTATGGTAGATGACTACTCAAGATATACATGGGTTGAAATGATGTTCTTAAAGGATGATTGCTATGACATTTTGACCGCACTCTTTAGACAGCTCCAAACACAAAAGGAAGATGACATCGTTAGTGTTCGATCCGACAACGGTACAGAATTCAAGAACAACGGTGTAGCTCAGTACTGTGATGACCATGGTATTGACCACAACTTCTCTGCTGCTGGAGTTCCTCAACAAAATGGTGTTGTGGAAAGGAAGAATAGAACGTTGATAGAGGCTGGAAAGACTATGATTGCTGAAGCAAAGCTACCACAATACTTTTGGGCTGAAGCCGTCAACACAGCATGCTTCACTCAAAATAGATCCCTCGTTAACCAAGACCTACAACAAAACTCCTTATGAACTTTGGAGAGGAAGAACCCCGAACATAGCATACTTCAAGATATTTGGATGCAAATGCTTCATACTCTATAACGGTAAAGAACATCGAGGTAAATTTGCTCCTAAGGCCGATGAAGGTATATTTATTGGGTATGCTAAACACTCAAAAGCTTTTCGTGTATTTAACAAAACCACTCTTAAGATAGTTGAAACTGTCCATGTTACTTTTGATGAACATTCTCTCCTTGAGCCACATATGGCTCCAAATGTTGCTGATGATTTTGTTGAGCTTAATGAGACAGGTACAAATCAACCACAAAATCAATCAACTCAAGGAAATCCATCTACCTCAACTGCACCTCCATCTACCTCAAATGAAGCACCAGAAGCTACCACATCTGCTGCCACCTCAAATGGAGTTGAAGTTGAATCACCCATAAATGTGGAAGAACCTATCCCTCAAATTACTTATGATTGAGATGGCACAAATGATGTACCACTAGAAGATTTACAACCTCTATCAACTCAACCAGATATACCTCAAGAAGTTCGTGAGGTCAGAGATCACCCAATTCAGAATATCATTGGTGACCTACATTCTGTTGTTTGAACAAGAAGATCAAACTATGATGCACTTACCGCATTCATATCTCAAGTTGAACCCAAGAAAGTTGATGCACTCCAAGACTCAAGTTGGGTTGTCACCATGCAAGAAGAGCTCAACCAATTTGAAAGATGTAAAGTATGGACCTTGGTTCCAAGGCCTCAAGACCAAGGAGTGATTGGTACAAAGTGGGTGTTCCGAAACAAAATGGATGAGAATGGAAGCATCACAAGGGAATAAAGCTAGGTTGGTTGCACAAGGATATAGACAAGAGGAATGCATTGATTATGATGAAACTTTTGCCCTCGTTGCAAGACTCGAAGCTATAAGGATATTTTTAGATTATGCCTCTTTCAAAAGATTCAAGTTATATCAAATGGATGTGAAGAGTGCATTCCTCAACGGTGAACTTCAAGAAACAGTCTTTGTTGCTCAACCGCCCTGATTTGAAGACCCAAAATTTCCAAATCATGTCTACAAACTCCGTAAAGCTTTGTATGGACTCAAACAAGATCCACGTGCATGGTATGATACTCTATCTAAATTTCTCTTAGAGAAAGGTTTCAATCGTGGTAAGATCGACACAACTCTATTCATTGCTAAATATCATGATCATACTTTATTAGTTAAAATATATGCAGATGATATTATTTTTGGTTCTACTAATGATTGTTGTTTGTAAGCGATTTGAGAAGCTAATGAAAAGCAAATTTGAGATGAGCATGGTGGGAGAATTGACATTCTTCCTTAGGCTACAAATTAAGCAATGTGCTGAAGGCATCTTCCTCAATCAAGCAAAGTACACAAAGGACCTCATCAAGAAATTTGGACTTGAAAATGCAAAAACATACGACACTCCTATGGCTGCTGGTAACAAGTTAGACAAAGACTTGAAAGGTAAAAAGGTTGATCAAACCTTGTATCGAGGTATGATTGGCTCTCTCCTATACTTAACTGCTAGTAGGCCAGATATCATGTTTAGTGTTTGTGCCCGTTATCAAGCTAATCCTAGAGAAGCACATCTTATTGCTATTAAACGTATTATTCGATATCCATCTGGGATTATTAACCTTGGACTTTAGTACTCCAAAGATTCAAATTTTGATCTTATAGGTACTCAGATGCAGATTATACAGCATGTACAATAGACAGGAAAAGCACGAGTGGAACTTGTCATTTCCTTGGAAATCGACTCGTTTCTGGGCAAGCAAGAAACAAGCCTCAGTCTCTGTATCTACCACAGAAACTGAATATATAGCTGCTGGAAGCTGCTGCTGCCAAGTGCTATGGATGAAGCAACAATTGGTTGACTACGGAATAAACAAAGAAAATTGTCCAATCTAATGTGACAATTCATCTACCATTGTTGTCTCCAACAACCCTGTCATGCATTCAAAAACCAAACACATTGATATCAAGTACCACTTTCTCAAGGATCATGTGGAAAAAAGTAATATCCATCTAGAGTATGTGACTACTGACAATCAAATTGCAGATATTCTCACCAAGGCTCTTGATTCGAAGAGATTTAGGTATCTTAGAGGAGAAATGGGCATGCTAGAACTTTAATTACTTGTCCATATATCTTGATTGTGCTAATGTCTTGTGTTTTATCCAAGTCCAAAACCAAGCAGGTCTCACCGGTCGATGACATCTCACCGGTCAACTAACCACGATCGAAGCTTCAAGATCTATCAAGTGTACCGACCGCACCTTGTTGACCGCAAAATGTGCCGACCGCATGAAAGGATAAATTTTTTTTAAGGCTTTAAAGAAGCCTACCGCATGGGAAAATGATGACAATGGTTCACTGCTTTATAAAAGCATCTCTTAACCAAGGTACCCTCCTGACCGCATAAGGTCACGGTCAAGCACCTGACCGTAAAAAGCTAGGTGACCAGGAAGAACAATCATTCATTCTGGGTGCATTATAGATTACGAAGATCTTCAAAAAGATGCTATTGGGAGACACTTGATTAAAAGGATGAAGAAATCTGACATACTCCACTACTTTACCATGAACCAATCTGATCATTACCTTACCGCAGTTGGAGAATTCTATTCTACCGCTAAAGAAGTCAAAGGGAGAGATGAACAGAACAACTCTCTTAACTGGATTGCTGCTCAAGTGTATGGTCATAAGATAAAAATTAACTACACTGATATTGCCTCCACCCTTGGTCTTGACATTGACAATGAGGCTCCTATCTTTCTATCTGATGATGAGTATGATGGATTGGCAACAAGATTAATTGGATCTACTGATGTCTGTAAGCCTTACCGCAAGACTTTTCCTGAGGTGATGTACTACATTGGTCACCTGGTTGGCCACGGTCTTCTCTGCAAAAGTGGCAACCATGGAAACTTCAACACTACTCAATGGCACCTGTCAACCGCAATCTACTTTGGAAGAAAGATGAACTGGCCTAAAATTCTTTATGGCCTGTTAGTCGACCACATCAATGATTACAAGAAGCAGTTGTCTGACAAAGCCCTCACCAAGTACAAGAAAAACTCCAGGTTTCTCTCCTTGATCTTCAAGTTCATACCTGAAACTAGAAAAGTTATTGTCAAAGACAAGGATGCCAAAGTTAGTATCTCTTTATCCAAAGTCTTTGATGTCAAGACCATGAGATCCACTTTCCGCAACAGATTTGGTGATACTCAGTATCAAGAATATCTGACCCGTGACCCCAAAGAACCCTATGTTGCTCCTCACTATACCAAGGCTGCAAGAATTGCGTTAGGACTTGATGCTCCTAATAAATCCACGTCTGTTCTGGATGAAGATAATGATGAAGCTGACGAGGAAGAATCACGAAGAAAGGTCAAAGGCAGAGGAATTGCAAGTGCTTCGACCGCTCCTTCCAAACCCAGACCTCTGACTGGTGTTATCATCAAGGATCATTCAACGGTCAAGCCTCTGTCCAGAATCCTTCCTACCGCCCCAGATAAAATCAAGTCAACCGCGCCTTTCTCAAAATCAACGGTATCTAAATCTACCGTGTCCTTACCAACCGTTCCAACCAAATCTTTCAAAGCAAAGTCTTCTGCACTCCCCGCTTCGTCTCAGGGGGAGAAGTCTAAGAAAAGGGATCTCTCACTCAGTCCCATCCAAACCTCTAAGAAATTCAAGGTATCTCGACCTCCTCCTTCAACCGCATCACCTGTCTTCACTCCATCCGGTTCACCCATGCAAAGTGACCGTGATGAGGATGTTGATGTCCCTCCCACTCAACCGCAAAGACAACGAGCTAAGCCTACACTTGAATTATTTGATGAGCCTGATGATGTTCAGTTGTTGGAATCTGGTGATGAGTCCGAAAATAATGATAATCAAGGTGCTAGTGCAGTGATGAAAACTGTTGATGTGGACAGTCCTGATTTCAGTGATGAAAAGGTTGACCAAATTTTTGATAAAGTTGTAAAGTCTACCGCTGATGATGGAAAGCCTGATGATGTGATAGTGATTGAGGGTACTGGTCAATATACTACAAATGACCGTGTACCAAGTGACCATGAAGATGATCCAACCAAGTCTCTTGCTATCTCGCCCCCCATTCTACTCAAGCTCCTCCGACCGCATCTGGTGGTCTGGTCAATCTAATGGCTCACATTTTGACCGCTATTGAGTTCTTGACTCAAATCAATCTTGATACTCAAGGTGAGGTTACAAAACTTGCTGCAGGCCAGGTTAAGTTGCAGAATGAAGTTGATCTGCTCAAGGCCTCCATTATTGAGACCATTAAGGGGGAGAGTCAGCATATCACAAAAGCTATTCTTGAAAGCCTTGCTACCGTGAATCCTTTAACCGCATCCACCTCTACCGCTTCTCTTTCTCGTGCTGATCTCAAAGAAGAGCTTAAGTCATAATCTAATGCCATTGACCGTTCTATGGTCAAAATTATTGATGAAGCTGGCAAGGAATTGTCAAAGGTGATGCCAAGCAACAAGCATTTTCCTATTTGAGAAGATGGATAAAGTGAAGACCTCTCTTAAGGAAGAAATCAATGCCTGTATTTCTGTAGGATTGCTATCGGTCACAGAAAAGTTCGCCAAAGATTTAAGCAATGAGACAAGCTATGCAAGTCCACACTCAAAGGCTCGAAGGTCAAACTTCTAAAATCGATAGGGTTTATGAAATTTCTAACACCAATGTGCAGGAAGTGATCAACAAGATTTCAACCCTTCAATTGACCGTGGACAACTTTACCGCATCTCAAGCCTCCTCTCAAAATCAAGCGACCGAACATGGAAACAGGATTGCTACAGATGAAGATGAAGGTGAAGATAGTTTCAAATTCCCTACCGTGAACAGCCTTGACTTCCTGGAGATCAATGACCTCAACAATCCCATCATCATTCCTGGTGTTGGGGTCTCAAGGAAATTTTAAGGAACTTGTCCTACCATTTGAACTGACCATGTGTGGTCATGTAAAAACAATTTTTTGATGTTTAAAAAAATCTTTATTTCTGTTTGTTTTTATTATGGTCTGTAAAACTTAATCTCTCTTTTGACTCTGCACTCCTCTTGCTTTAATAGTTATATTTCTTTGGAGTGCCCTTAATGTTTGTTTGATGCATTTGCATTCTTATTGTTGTTTCTCTCTAAAATGCATTTAAACTTATATTTCTATCTTGATAGGATTAGAATTTTGTTTATCTTTTTAGGCTGATAGAAATCTATGACACTGGCTTAGAGTGTACATTGACTTGGGGCATGAAAATTAATAAAATAATATTTCTTAAAAACATGTTATTACCAAGTACAATGAGTTAGCCTTTGTTATAGTAGGTAATGGTCTCAATCAAATAGGGGGAGATTGTTGGGTATGCTTATAATAAACTACTCCTATTACCTAGATTTGATTGATCCCATAACCTAATTTTATTTTTTGTGGACTTTAGGATATATTGTAAGAAGTGTTAAACTTCATTTTTAGAATAGTCCATTTTGATAATATAGGCTTTAGATTGATAGGCTTAAAATTTTCTAAGTCTGGAATTTTAGTGGTCAAGACCTTGACCGTGAATTCACTTGACCGTGGTAGATCACCTGACCGTGGAAGACCACCTAACCGTGAATCACTCGACCGTGAGTCCTTGACCGCAAGTAAAGAAGTTGTCCAAGAAACCCAAGTTTGTTCAAACTTATCCATGGTCAAACTATGGTTAGTTTAGATCGTTGCAGAACCTAACTTGGACCCCAAGTAATTCAAATTTTGAATATCTCAATGGGGACCACCTTCTCTCTGCAAAAGTACAAAGATTGAGCTCCAATCAGAATTCAACAGCTCATTGTCCAAACTTGGAGCCCAAGTAATTCTAACATCAATATCTCATTCAAGGCTATATAAATGGTCCTTGAGTTCTTCATTGAACATTGCTGAGATTAAAAGAGAGAAATTGCTGTCGAAATATTTGGTGATTGAAGATCATACTCAAGATTTCTAGAATCCTTTGAATCTTCAAAGAAATCACCTTCAAACCTTCAAAGCTCTCCAGCAACAAACAAGTCATCTCAAGCCTTGCAACACACAAGATTCATTAGGCCCTACAATCACTTAGATTTTAAAGAGCTTCTGATTCTTACACACACACTCACCCCAATTGATCAATCACATATATTGAATCAAAAGGGATACACTGGTCTAAGTCTAAGATTTATTCTTCATAGAAAGTAGGTGTTGATTCAAAGCTTCATCTCTGTAATCTGTACACTCAAGAATCAATATATACTTCCATTCAAAATCCAAGACTGACCATCTTGGTAAAGGACATAGATCTTTTAACAGATCGAACATTTCCAAATACTTGTGTCATTTTACTTTCTGCAAATTTACTTTCAAATATTGTTCATCTTGTTCTTTATTGTTCATATTAATCTTGTTTGTCTTTAGTGTTTGATCTTTCAGATTTAAGAACTGTTGTGAATTGTGTTTGTTTGTTCTCCACATTGCCTTAGCTAAAATCTGACTAACTTATCATTTGCCAAAACTTTCAAGACAAAAACTTTCAAACTCAACCATTCTTGACCGCAAATCTCTTGACCGTACCTCCCTTGACCGGACTCACTCGACCGCAACTTGGTTGACCGTGAGTGCTGGTATTCCTACTTAGAGATTCAGTCAAAACCAACTCTACCTTATCTTCTATTGAAAAACTTCGCTGTGCATATTACACCTTGACCGTGTGGTTTTTACTTGACCGCAAATTCAAGATTGTAAGCACTTGGTTGAATTTTGAAAAAGGGTTGAATTTTTTTAAATAGGCTATTCACCCTCCATCTAGCCTCTTTTCATACCCTTGTTGTGTCTTTGGGACCTTCTAACTCAAACAAACAGCCAAACTAACACAAACAATGGTCGGTACCGGGTTCCCGGTTTACCTACGTATCTCTTTCGAGAATCAGAACAATCATAGTTCAGGTTTATTAAAAAACAAGAAATTACGGGGGATAACATTGAGATGTGTTGTCTCTTTGCTGGGGACTGCATTGAGATGTGTGATCTCTTTGCTAAGAGATTGACATGAGAAATTGTTTATGAGAACGGGCGACTGAGCTCAATTGCATGAACTACATACGTATCTCTTGCGAGAATCAAGTCACAGCGTAGTTCTGAGGAGGTAATCTCGAGCTCTCAAGAAGACCAAGGTGGAACAACATAATTACAAAAGGGGAACCTACAACATTGCGAAGTTCAGGGGAGGCAATCTTGAGCTCTCGAGAAGACCAAGATGGAACAATCACAATTTCAGATGGGAACCTATGACATTGCGCAGTTCAAGGGAGGTAATCTCGAGCTCTCGAGAAAAAACAAGATGGAACAATCATAATTTCAAAAAGGGAACCTACGACATTGCGCAGTTCAAGGGAGGTAATCTCGAGCTCTCGAGAAGACCAAGATGGAACAATCACAATTTCAGATGGGAACCTACGACATTGCGCAGTTCAAGGGAGGTAATCTCTTGCTCTTTTGTCTTTTTCTGGAGGGTATGTCCCACTTTTGAGCACATTCCAGACATCTACATACCACGGCTCGTCGTTGTCTTCGTTATCTAAGTCAATTGCCAGGCAGTAGGCTGGGATCGACCTCTTGATAACCACCAATGGCTTTACTGTAATGCCTGTTGGGAATTCCATGATGGAGGCCAGGGTTGCAAGTGCATCGGCGAACCGGTTTCTGTCCCTCGGGAGGTAATGAAACGAGATATCCGAGAAGCGGCCTGTGAGCGCTACCAGGCGAATATGGTATTGCTGCAGTCTTGGATCTTGGATTTTCCATTTTCCTTCAAGCTGATTGATGATTAAGGCAGAGTCCCCAAACACTTCGATTTCTCTGACCCCTCGACTCAATGCTTCTTCAAGGCCGGCGATGCAAGACTCATATTCTGTTGTGTTATTTGAACAATCAAAGTCTAACCGGATAGTAATGGGTGTCTTCGTATCGCTTGGGTCAATAAGCAAAATTCCGACTCCGAAACCCCGTTTGTTGGCAGCCCCATCAAAAAAGAGTTGCCACTTGTTTTCTGAACAGTCAACAGTGTATATTCCTTCGCCGGGAAACTGTGGTTCTGGCTCAGGTTCGAGATCAAGGGCCAAATCTACGAGTTGATCTGATATCTCCCTTCCTTTATAGACTTAGGCGTTACGTAAGTCATATCAAACTCGCTCAGGAGGAAAGCCCATTTGGCGACTCGGTTCGACATAGTTGGCCGCTCCAGAATGTACTTCACCGGATCCATGTGGGATATTATTTGAACAGGTAAGGATTGCAAATAGATTTTTAATCGTTGCGAGAACCAAACTAAACCGGTGCACGCTTTCTCCAATGCTGAGTAATTCATTCGCTCCCTTGTAGCTTTCGGCTAACAATATAGATTGCATTTTCAACCTAGGAGTCTTTTTTTTTCTTGTGCTAGCATTGCTCCGACTGAAGTGTCTGTGACTGTCAAGTACAGCCACAAAGGCTTATAGGAGTGAGGCGGGGCCAAGATCGGTGGGCTTGTCAGGTATTCTTTGACCCTTTCAAAAGCAGTTTGGCATTCTTCGTCCCATGAACGATCGGCATCCTTTTTTAGAAGCTTGAAGAGTGGTTCACACATCGTGGTCAATTACCGTATGAATCTGCTAATGTACTGAATTCTGCCCAAGAAAGCTTTCACTTCCTTTTGAGTTCTGGGTTGAGGCATTTCCATGATGGCCTTCACTTTGTCGGGATCAATTTCTATTCCCTTTTCTATTACCAGAAGCACTTAGCAGGATTGAGCTTCATATGATACTGGCGAAGTTTTTCAAAGAACTTTCTGAGATCAACCAGATGTTAAGCATCTTCTTCGACTGAATGCACAATCATGTCATCGACATAGATTTCAAGCTCTTTATGGATCATGTCATGGAAGAGGGTGGTGGCGCCCCGCTGATAAGTAGTTCCGGCGTTCTTAAGGCCGAATGGCATCACAGTATAACAGAATGTTCCCCATGGGGTGATAAACAAGGTTTTCTCTTGATCCTCCACATCCATCTTAATCTGATTATATCCTGCCATACCATCAACAAATGACTTGACTTTGTGCATTGCAACTGAATCAACCAAGATATCAATGTTGGGCAGCGGGAAATCATCCTTTGGACAAGCTTTATTAAGATCCCGGAAGGCGACACAGATTCGGACTTTGCCATTCGCTTTTTCAACCGTGACCATGTTGGACAACCACTGGGGATACTCCATAACCCGGATAAAACCCACTTGCAACAGCCTTTCAATTTCTTCTTTTACCTGAAGGGCCCACTGTGGCTTAATTCTGCGTAATTTCTGCTTGACCGGCTTAGCGTCGGGAAAGGTAGGAATTCGGTGTTCCACAATTATTGGATCTAACCAGGCATATCTTCGTACGACCAAGCAAACACATCAACAAACTCTTTGAGCAAACTAATCAACCGTTCCCTGTCAGCCCCTTGCATGAAGCTTCCGATTTTCATTTTTTTTGACCTCCCTGTTCAGCCCCAGATTGACGGTGGACAAGTCTTCCCCACAGGCCTCCAACTTTCGTTCCCCACGCTGTTTGCTAACCTGCTTAGTTCTATTAAATAATCTCTTTCATCTTGGTTTATGTCTTTTAAAGATTTATGATTAACTTCATTTGTTGTTAAATTTTCATTTGTTAAATCATTATTTAAAATATTGGCAACCAAGGAGTAAGCAGAAACAGGGGAAATGTCATTCATGATAGACGGGAGTACAAGTTCGGCAACCGCGTCGAGATCCTCGATAGGGAGGTCCTCGTCCGGGGTCCCGGGAACAGAAGTAGAGAGTACAAAGGGTTTGAGAGCAGGGGTAGCAGGATAATCGTAGCCAAAACTCTCCATGAGGACGTCAACAGTGGCGAGCGGGCCAGTGGTGATGGACCAATTGGTAAGTGGTGCCACTGCCGGCTTAAGATGCTTGGACGGGTTATACACTTCGTCTCTACCATTTCCAATCATAGCGGCAAATCCTTCCTCGAGATCGAGCCCTTCAAACAATGCAAAGACCTCATCCTCATCGTCAATATTCCATGGGATCACGGGATCAGGCTGCTTATAGGTGCCTTCCATATCAGGGTTCTCGGCAATCAACTGGACTTCATCAAATATCTCCCATCCAAGGTGGGGCTTTCCGTCTGGGCCAACCCATGGTTTAGGGAACAAGATGTAGGCGATTTCCTCGCCTTTGTGGATGAAGTATCCATTCAGAGTCTTTTCAAAAGGACGGAGTGGCGGGAGCTCGTAGGTCCCTCCTTTCTTAATAACGGCTTGCCTCTCCCTTTTCTCGCGCATAACAGCGGCGATTTCACCGGGTGTCGGTTTATAATAGAGACCGAAAGGAGGGATGAAGCCACGGGCCTCTTCTTTGATAATATCGATGCGACCTTATTGCTCCTTACCAAGCCCCAGTATGGGCAGGAAATCCATCTTTTTCATCATATTCAAGGCCATGGCATCCCCATATTTAGTCCCTTTTCCACCAATGAGATCTGTTTCTTTGACATATTCGATGGAATTGATGCAGGCTTGAGGTATCACTTCGAAACCACTGAGGAAACTACCGGTGTCTTTGTGTTCAATTCCCAAAACAGGGAGATCATGGACTTGAGTATTATCCTGAGCATGAATCACCACAACATGATTGTCATGGATAAACTTAATGCACTGATGGTAGGAAGAAGCAACTCCTTTCACTCTGTGGATCCAGGGATGTCCCAAAAGCAGACTGAAAGTGGATTTGATGTCAATCACTTGAAATTCAATTGGCATTATTAGAGGGCCAATAGTGAGAGTGAGAGAGATGACACCCAGAACACAACGGCTAGTGCTATCATATGCGCGGACGACTTGAGAGGATAGAGCCAAATCTGATATCTTGATGCCTAGATTAGTGAGAACATGGACGGGGCACACATTAATGTAGGAACCATTGTCAACCAGAACTCGAGCCAAGTGCTCACCTCTGACACCCACAGTGATGTGCAGAGCTTCAATGTGATTGGGGCCAATCATGGGCGCATCGAGGTCGGTGAACATAATGATGTTCCCAAAGTGTATGTTGCCGACCATGTGGACAAGGTCATTGGGAGAAGTTTTAATGGGAATGATAGCTTGACTAAGATCCTTTGCCAAAATGTCTCGGTGTTCTTTGGAAGATGAGAGTAAGCCTCAAATGGATATGTTAGCCTGCGTCTTCTTCAATTGAGCCAAGACCGGGTTTTCTACTACTTTCTCCTTGGGAACAGGAGTTTCTTCTTTGTCTTTTTCGAATTCATTCACCTCGAGATTAGGAGGCTGGTAGGCTCTTCCCGAGCGAGTGAGATGAATCACGTTTCCGCCGACCCAAGTAGCTTGTTTAAGCGGGGTCTTTTGCTCTTCCACGCTTTTGGCACTAGAGATAATGGACTCCAAAGATATCATATTGCACTCAACGATTTCGGCAACAAGAGGGATCACAGTATAATTCAGAGCTTTCTTTGGTACAATGAAACTAGTCGGTGAGTAATTTCCTCCAAACTCGATCATGTGGATTCCCAGTAAGGGATTTGTTACAACATTAGGTTGGGGCGGCTTCTGGATGATTCCATCGTCGACCATATATTGAAGAATATGTTTGAAGCTCCAACAGTCGTTTGTAGCGTGACCAGGCAATACATGGTATGCACAGTACTTTCTTGCATCCCAACTCTTAGGCAAGGGATTTGTGCACGGTAACCTTCCATGGGCTTCAACACTCCTTAGGCAATTAGGCCTTGAGGAAGAGTGGATAAGGGCACATTGAACTTGTCGAAGTGTTTGTCCATCCTATTTTTATTCTTGTTACCCCTCTGCTGATTATTGATGGAATTAATGGACCCACTTTGATTGTAGCATGGTGGATCTTTGTTGTAGATCTTTTGACTAGAACCTGCGGTATTTCCCCAGAATGGTGCTGGAGCCGCAACAACCTGGTTCACAGTCGGAGTGGGTGCTTTTGCTGCTGGGCGGTACCTATAAGAGCTCGGTGAAAGATCCAGCTTGATTACACCAGTTCTAACATCCTCATGAATACGACCACCTACATCCAGGATGGAAGCAAAGTCAGGGAACGGGAGGTATTTCATTTTTTCAGCATAAACTGGTTGGAGGTTTTTGAGGAAAATGCGAGTCTGCTCGGCACTGTCGGGCCTCTCTAAAGTCTGAGCGACTTTCTTTCTCCACCTACTAGCGAATTCAGAGAAGATCTCCTTTTCGCGTTGAGTGCATGCATCGAGTTCACGGTGGCTTTTCTCCCAAGTGGAGTTGTCTTTATACCTCTTTTGGAACTCATCCACAATCTTCCTCCAATTATCGACCAAATCGGAATCAACAGTCATGAACCACTGTTTGGCAGGTCCCACCAAAGTCAAATGAAAGTTAGACGCCATAGTGTAAGTACCCCAATCTGAAATCGACCAACTTAGAGGAACTCTCAGCACCATTCAGTGATAAAATGATAGGCTGGGACCTCACTAGGATAAACCGAAAATTCCAGGACTACTCTGGAATTAAAATTGGAAAAATTCAGAAGCTCGCCATGCTGAGCCGTACGGATGGTTTAGACGCGGGAAGAGCCTAGCCGTACAGCTGGTTTAGGCATCTTCAGTCCCTATAAATTGAGACCCTTGCTGATCATTTCAGGGGGGAGAAACATAGTTTTATAGGTGAAACTCTACAGAAATACAATTTAAGTGAAACACCACCAAATACTTGAGTGAAAAGAGAAGAAGAAGATACGCCATAACCACCATAGGTGAAGCCTCCTTCTCCCCATCTTCTCTCCATCTCAAACTCTTTTGTTCTTGTTCATGTTATTTATTTACTTGCATTTCAAGCCTTTCCCTTGTCAAGAACCTTTATATTGCAAGTCTTGTCCTTTCAAGCACCTTATATTCTTGTTATATGTTTCTTGGAACCAAATCATGAGATGATTCAAGGTGCCTTCACATCCATGTATGTGATAAAGGGTTAAAACCTAAAGAAGATCATGATTTGTTAATTTATTGTCTTTAAATAGCTTGATGATCCATTTTTATGGTGAAAGCATGCATCTTTATGTCAATATTGTTCATATTTGGATATGATGATCATGTTGGGTGATAAAGTTCCAATCTTTATCATCCCAACCTTGATTTAGCCCAAAATCCCACATTTGGGTCATAAAGATTCAATCTTTATGTCATTTTGTTATCCCTAAAGGTTTAATCTTGATGAAAATCCCATTTTGATGGTAAAGTTTGCATCTTTACTCATCAAAATGGCCATCTTGGCTCAAAGGCCACTTTCATCACCTTTTCTAATTTTTCTCCAATGATTGCCTCAATCACACCCAAGTCCATGTATTTGGGGTCCATTTAGTGATTAATGAGCATAGGAATGATGTCAATCAAAGCTTGTTTGTTAAAATGCAAACTGAAAATAAACAGTTCAGTCCAGTTTCAGCAGAATGCTCTGTTTCTGCCTGAAACTGGACATTTTCTGGAAAAACTGTAAAATCCCCGGGAAGGCCTTGCATTGCCATACGGCTGGGTTAAATCAGAGGGATGATTTTTCTTGTCTTCCTTGTTTTGTCAAGATCTGTACAAATGAAGCCCTTTTGTTCTGTTAAAACCGATAACTAGTTAACTTCGCAGTTTTTTGGTTAAATACACACACACACACATGCACTTTTCGTTAACAAACACAAGGGAGACTCAGCTTTGTCCGAGGCGGCTTGGGTGACGTAGAACTCTTCCCAATCCGTAACCTGACCTCCGAACTCATAAATCTCTAACCATTTTCATTAGTTGGGTTAAAAGTTAACAAATGTGGCGACTCCGTTAGGTTTGTGAAGTTACACGTGTTTGGCTTTTCTTCCTCGAACGAACCCGTTTCGCCCCGGGGGGGGGGTGATCCTCACAGTGGCGACTCCGCTGGGGAATAAAGTTCTTGCAAACTTCTTTTTAGAAGCTTTGAAGGCACTTTTGTGTGGGTCAAACTCCCGTCCCCGTTTTGTTGACTTTGTGCATATTTTGTGTGTATTTTACGTTTTTGTTTTGATTTCTGGGAGTGAAACTGTTCTGAAAATGCAATAAACTGGGGCTTGATGATCAAAAGTTGAAAATTTGCAAAAAAAAAATAATGGATCTCCTGCTCTAGCCGTACGGCTATTTTGGCCGGGCCTACAGAATGTTTCAAATTAACAATTTTGTACAGGGCAGAAACATTCTGATGGTCCCCTTGCATCTTCTTGTCCAGGTTCCAATTTACAGCCTTGCTTGTGCACATTTACCTTCATTTTCTTAGCCAAAATGGATTTCCAAAGCTTGGTTATGCACAAATTTTTGGACATAAAATTGGGTTTTAAAAAAGGCCTCATTCTGCATAACCTTTTTTGTACAAATGATTTTCAAAAGGTTGTTCTTTTTGCAAAATTTCAGTTTCAAAAACCTTTGGTTGTGCACAACCTTTCATGTACAAATTTTGATTCTTGCTTGTTAATATGTTTGTTTACTTGCTTGACCAAATTACTTGTTTAAATTGTTTGTCCATGTCTTGTATATACTCTTGTTCATGACATTAAAACGGACCGAAAATTTCTATTTTGACTCAAAAGGGAACATAGAAGGCTTCACACAACGCGCACTCGACCTTGTGCACGTTCCAAAGACCCTTTTGAACCCGGGATGGATGCCACGATGCAGCTTGATTGGTGCTCTTGTGCCCTTCTTGCGCGCACGGGTCCATTCCACCTCCCCTTCCGAGCCAAGTCAACCACACTTGTCCGTGACACACAAATACCGTGACCTTGGTTGGTTTTTAGTTTAGCTCACGTCATCACGTCCCTAATACGTGTCCAAACGCTAATTATGGCCAAGTTAATGCCCGAGTCACGACTCCTCGTGAAAGCAAGTGTGACCAAGGTCATCTTTGAACCGGTCCTTGACTTATGCGTTAATTCCAACCATAATTAACCGAAGTCATGTATTAAGGATAGGACGACACCGCGTCATTAAGCTTTAATGCTTGACCCATCCTAATCATCTTTAAGCCCAAGGCTAAGGTCCGAGACCCCTCGTTAAATGAGGTCATATCAGAATCTCGATAAAGCGTTAAGTTAATCTTAACCTTAACCGGGGCTTACCTATGATAAGAATGGCTCAGACATTGGCATTTTGTGACACACTAGACCCTAGGTTTGGCTCTTTCGGTCGGTGGAAGCTGCGTGCTCTATAGGACCCTCGCCCGGGGTCGTCCGTCCTTGGGAGTGTGCAATACAGGTGAAAAACGAGGGGCTTATAGACGTAGTGATGGTTTCCACTGATTTAGGATTTAGAGTAGTTGCGAAAAAGAAGAGAAATCAATTCCAACCATCTAGAAATAAAATACGTTTTATGAAAACTCGAACAACAAATGAGAACAGGTCCCTAAATTGTGCTCTAACATTTGCTCATATGAGAAATCCACCAGTAAAAATGTTTTTCCTAAAAAAAAAGGAAATGAAATTGACAAATTCCCCAAAATGCATGGCTCGGGTCCTTCCCCCAAAACTCTTACCCTTCGAGTCAAACCGGTTCTCCCCCCGAGTCAAATCTCCTTGTGTCAAAGCTCTTTTTCTTACTCAAAAGCATGGTTTTTTCTGAGAATCTCATCAAAGTACCCTTATGGTTTGCCCGCCCTTTTGTGTGATAGGAAGCAATGGAAGCTAAATCCGTCGCAGCAGAACCTGATATAAGATTGGACGCTCAATCCCGATTGGAGGGACGAGTAAAGCTTTTGGAAAGAATGGTTATTACGATGGGAGAGCGGATTCAGGGATTGGAAGCTAGCCGCGATGAGGTAGTCAACATGGTCCAACGGTTCCGAGAAGAGGTCAAAGATATCCTTCACGAAAAGGTTGAGGAGGTATGGGGAAAAGGTGGCAGGAAGTTAAGAGGGGACCTCGAGAAGAGGTATGATCGCCGGTACGAGCTCATGCACAGCCGAGCAGAGCTAACCGATGAAATGGAGAGACATAACTCAAGGCATGCCCAAGAATGCCTCCATGAGATTGTAAAATCCATTGAGGAAATCAAGAGATCCTCCCGAAGATTTTCACCTCCACCAAGGAATACCCCCGATGACTCAAACCAAGGCAGGCAACGGCCCCGCGAGTAAGCCTAAGCTATCACCCTGTACCACGGCAAACCCACATCCGTCATAGGAGGAGTTCTTCCCCAAGGAAAAGGAGCCTATTACCGCTGGTTCCATGATATAGGGATGCCCCAGGATCAGATGCTAAACCGACTGCTAGAAATTGGGAAGATTGAGTTGCTCAGTCGTAATGTAATTTGGAATGAACCTCCTTCCCAATGCAGTGACCCGAGACAGCACTGCAGATACCACCAAGCCTTGGGCCATTCCACGAGAACCTGCCCAACCCTGAGGGACAAAATTCAGGAGCTCATCGATGAGAGATTCATCACAAAAAGCGGAAATCAGTGGGTGTAAACCCGAGCGGAAGCACGGAAGCCAAAGATGAGATTGCAAGAAAGAGAGGAGGAAAGAAGAAACTAGGAGTGGTCTAGTTAGGTAGGTTCTAAGGTCTTCCCAAAAGTCCATTTTGGACATGTTTTTTTTTTTGCTTTCCCTAAGCCTTACAAGGCAAGGTTGTACAAAAGACGTCAAAAGGGTATGTGATTTGAGTCTATTAACAGTATAGTCATTCTTGATCTGTAAAAAAAGGGGGTTTGAATCCCCATGCAATGAAACAATTATTTTCTTTCTATTCTCTCTAGACTTGAGACATTATTTGCAAATTACATCGATTCCTGGAATTGCCTTGGTTAATATTATCAAATGATTGCTACGCTCCCAAAATGATGAATTGACTTCTAAAATAGGCTAGTCAATAACGACTCATTAAGGACAAATGGACTCGACACAAATAAAATGCTCAACGCAAGCAATTAATCTTGATATGAATGAATGCTGTGATCAATTGGCATAAAGAGACCATTAATGGCAAGCATTCCCCAATACACATTCCCCGATACACATTCCCCGATACACAATTTGATACACTTTTCCATGCAAACCCTCGACGCAGGTCAAAAGGCGTCCCAAGACAGTGAAAAATAAAGGATGTTGTTTCTCAACCATCGGGATTCAATCATCATCGCACGTGCATGATCAAACAAATCATTTCCCATCTCCCCAATGATGAAAAGAGGGAAAGGAAATGAATGTAAAAAAAATGAATGTGGAGAGAAAATCTATCCCAAAAGACAAACAAGAAGAGCCCCACCTCAAAAGAGGCCCATTTATCTCAAAAGGAGTTCACCACGAAGCAAAGAGATCCACATCGAAGGGGGAAACAACATCCTTCAAAGGGACACAAACTTCAACAAAAGGCGATCCATGGCCGAACTATGGCGACCAGAGCTCCTTAAAACTGAGGGGAACGTAGGCAACCTTCGGGTCCGGTCACAACATGAAACAAAATCACCTAACCTTGGTCTTCTCAAAGTGACCAAGTCTCCCCCCACGGTCTCATCAATGACCGGTTTTCCAGAAATGCCTAGCCTGGTCCCATCAATGACCAACTCCCCTAAACACGTTCTTCTTCCGATCTTGCCATTGATCGAATCTTAATCTCAATTGATTGCAATATTTATACATGTTAAGGCTAATTGCTTGCCATAATCTTGACTTAATAATAAATGTGGTCCATTCAAGCAATCACTTTGATAATATTGATTAAAGCAAATTCTGAATGTCTCGACAAGTCTTCTTTTCTACATCTTAGGAAAGAGCCAAACACCGAATTTCTGTCCGTAGGCTTCCTTCCTCACAAAAGGGACTCACTCTCACAAATGCCTACGCCAATCTCGTTTGGAGCAAGCAAATTTGCTCCCTTCCGTGTCTTGAGTCAATTAGGCCACTCCTAGAGGCAGAAGGAACAAAATATATTGGAAAGAGGGTTGGAAGGGATGAAAACCCAGAAATGATAACTCCTGTAAGGGACAAGTTGCACTCCAAATAATGGACATGGCGTGCTCTGAACGGAGGGCAAGGTGCCAAGGAAGGTTCACTCCCAAGGGATAACCGAGGTCTAAAGGATGGTTCTCAATCAAAGGAAAGGAACCGGGGCTAGCAAGCCATAACGGCGCTTCGAAAAGATTAGCAGGAAGGTCATGCTTTGGTAAGTCTAGTCCGAATCAAATCCCGGAGTCAATCCCCCAACTTTTCAAAATTCCCCAGAGGTCCTTAGAAAATTTTGATCAAAGAGAGTCAACTCCTTGCGTCCACCGTACGGATGGTTTCTCCCCTGTAAAAAAAAATAAAAAAAAGGGAATTCATATCAGTAGTCTATACCAGCAAACTGCCCACAAGTGAAACTCACTTTCACTTGTTCAAAAAACCTGTCAAAGCATATCCCAGTTGTACATAATTGAGTCTAAACACGTTTTGGAGATTCCCTCAATAAGTCACAACATCAAAAAGCCTTCATGAGGCCCGGGCTATGCATAAAATGAATTTGCAAATACAAAAGATTTAAACATTAGCAGAATGACAAGTTTTCATACACATTGTTTTGCAAAAATAAAACAAAACCAAAGAAAATTGTCCAAACAGGTACAACTACTCGGAGTCGGGGTCCGAGTCAGGTGGTGGCAAATCAGAAATGCCTGGCCCCCGACAGGTATAAGCGCTGGGGTCGAAATGGAAAAGATACTCTGCCAAGCTCATGTCCTCACCAGTAGGCGGCTGAAAAGAACGCCAAGCAAATTGAGAAGAAGTGCCCGTACGGTCGGCAGAAGAGGGCTCGGGTCGCTCTAAGGTTAAGTGGGCAAAAGGATCCGGGGCTGTCTCATGACTATCCGTGCCTCCCAGTAAACCTCAGAAAGATGTTATGTCAGCAGCACTCATAGACTGACTATGAACATAAGAAGGAGGCAGCTCCACACTCGATGCCTTCTTGCGAGGTTTCTCCTCACCGCTCATGGAACTCCTGCTAGGCACAAAGCTATATTCTGCTCGAGACCCCTTAGAAGGACGACCAGTAAACTTCTTAAACCATTTCTTGGCCCACCCTAAGAAGCCGGGCCGCCTCAGTAGTGCTCTCCCCGCAACCTGCACATGAAAACACAAATGGCTCAGTAAAAGAGACGGAAATAAAAGGTGCGTGTGCAAAGCAAAGAAGAATCATACCGCCTCAACCGGAATCTCCTCAGCTGGGACCCTCTCCCCTGGAGTAGACAAGTCCACCTTGTGAACCCTGCCATCCACGCAGACGAAAGAATAGTCTGCCCACGCCGGAGGAGCTACCCCAGAAGCTACCACCTGCGGTGATCTGAGCCGAGTAGCCATAAACGGCCATATGCCTCGTCAGTGATCAAACCAGCGGCAGTCTTTTACGTAAACCCAGTAAAATTTGTGAAAATTACGTAGTGTGAGAATACACTGGAGTCCAGTAAGAAAATCTCGCGTCCTCCGGCAGTCCTTGACGTAAGCCCAGTAAAAATTGTGAGAGTTTTCCTAGTATGAACATACACTAGGAGGTCGGCATGCGATGTAAGCCCTTTGACACTTCTCCCGGCAGTCCTTGACGTAAGCCCAGTAAAAATTGTGAGAGTTTGCCTAGTGTGAACATACACTAGGCGATCCCCACGCGACGTAAGCCCTTTGACTCTTCTCCCGACAGTTTGTAAGCCCGTCTTTGCCTAAAAGCCCCCGACCGTTTGTAAGCCCGTCTTTGCCTAAAAGCCCCCGGCAGTTTGTAAGCCCGTCTTTTGCCTAGAATGAGCATAACCTTAGGCCGTCCTTGACATAAGCCCAGTAAAATCTTAGGCCGTCCTTGACATAAGCCCAGTAAAGTCTTAGGCCGTCCTTGACATAAGCCAAGTAAAGTCTTAGGCCGTCCTTGACATAAGCCCAGTAAAGTCTTAGGCCGTCCTCGACATAAGCCCAGTAAAGTCTTAGGCCGTCCTCAACATAAGCCCAGTGAACTCTTAGGTTTAGAAAACCTTGTACCTGCCGTCCTTAGTGGGACGTAAGACCAGTTTTCCCGTCAAACTTCCCAAAGGTGGAGTTGACCCAAGTCAAACCTTGACTCAGAATAGTCATTATAGGTTGAGACCCTTGTCCCCGGCCGTCCTTAGTGGGACGTAAGACCAGTTTTCCCGTCAAACTCCCCAAAGGTGGAGTTGACCCAAGTCAAACCTTGACTCAGAAGAGTAATTATAGGTTGAGACCCTTGTCCCCGGCAGTCCTTAATGACGTAAGTGTTGGGTTTCGATGTAACATGCGCAGCGGAATTTAGCATTTAAAATTTTGAAACCCAAAGCCCATAGATCCGTTCATATGATTAAATCAAATACTACAATATGAATAGAGGAAAAAACTAACCCTTGATGACCTTGAATTCTATCCTTGATCTTGGTGGAGATTTGAAGCTTGATCACAATGAAAGTAAGAACACGAACTTTGAAGATGATGAGCTTCACCCTCTAGCGGTATCCACACCACGGACGAATATCAAGGAGCTTCTTGATCTTGGTTGCTAGACCAAAATTATGAAACACACTTTCACAATTTAATATGACTATATGGAATTTTTCTTGTGTATTATTTCGTTCTTCAATAAAAAGATATCTTGGAACAAAATAAACTCTCTCAAACTCTTTGGAGACTCACAAAATCATTGGTAAAGAGTGCTGGCCGAATTTGGTCTTTTATACACAAGTATGACCTATTCCAAATAGGAAACTTGTGTCAAAATCCGTCCAAAATTTGTTTCCTAATCAAATTAGGAATCTGCCTCCCGACAGCACCGTGCGGCCGCCCAAAGAAGGCTGTGCGGTCGCCCAACTTTGGACGGTCGCCCGGTCCCTTTTGGGCGGTCGCCCGCCTGCCCAGAATTGCTGAAAAATTCCAGTTTAGTCCTTTTAAAGATTCGTTCTATTGTGTGTGACCCTCTAGGATTATACTAAATTGGCAATGGGTTCAAACATGAAACCACAAGATATGATTAGGTTCTAGCAAACCGTCATACCTACCCAAATAATATAACTAGATACAAGTTCGCATTCCTTTTAGAACATGTCACAATCCCTTTGTCCACGATGTCATTGAACACAAGTCATGGTCAACAAGTCAACTTGTCTTTGTTCAATACTTTCTCGATTCCGAATATGTTGATAATCCAAATGACATTAATCCAATCAATTCATTTGAGTCCGGCCGAACATTTCATCAACAACATTCCTACGAGAGGCCCAAGCTTGACATCTCTCCGTAGAGGGACAAATCCATTTAGCTTATTATTCTTCCCTACGTGAATCCGATTATGCCAATCATTCCCTTTATAACTACCCGGTTAAAGGTAGCCTTTGAATATGTCAAACATAATGTTCATCAAGTAGAAGACTATAATAACTTCATGTCTAAGGATTCGAATTACATAACTAATATGAGATATATGTTCGGCATAGACCATGACATAAATCTCATACAGTGGGTCATGTCCAGTACCTTGTTCCAAACAAGTACCCATAAATCTAACACGATCATCCCATGATCATTTAGCCTTTATACTAGTGCTTAACAAGTACTAGGGACGGAGATTATTATAAGTAAACATGAACAACAATAATAATCAAAACATCTCTTTATTGATATGAAATAAATGATAACAATTACAACGTTTATTAAACGTGCCTAGGGCACCACTACCAACAATCTCCCACTTGCCCTAGGCCCAATCTACCATGTATCTAATACCCATGGACCTAACATGACCATCATGTTTAGCTTGTGGAATTCCCTTTGTTAGCGGGTCCGCAACATTGTCATCAGTCGGTACTCTGCATATATTTACGTCTCCCCTATCAACGATCTCTCGAATGATATGAAAACGCCTAAGTATGTGTTTGGATTTTTGATGTGCTCTTGGTTCCTTTGCTTGAGCAATAGCACCATTATTATCGCAATAAAGGTCTATTGGATTAGCAATACTAGGAACCACTTCAAGTTCAGTGATGAACTTCTTAATCCAAATAGCTTCCTTTGCAGCATCCGATGCAGCAATATACTCAGCTTCTATTGTAGAATCAGCGGTTGAACTTTGCTTGGAACTCTTCCAGCTTACAGCTCCACCATTTAACATAAACACAAAACCCGATTGCGATCGGCTATCATCTTTGTCCGTTTAGAAGCTTGCATTTGTGTAAGCATTTACAACGAGATCATCTTCCATTCCTCCATAGACCAAAAACGAGTCTTTAGTTCTTCTCAAGTACTTAAGAATCGCTTTTACAGCTACCCAGTGATTTTCGCCAGGGTCGGATTGGTATCTACTTGTCATGCTTAAAGCATAAGATACATCCGGCCTAGTACAAATCATGGCATACATGATGGACCCAATTGCCGAAGCATATGGAACATCATTCATTTTCTCACGCTCATCGTTTGTCTTAGGACATTGAGTCTTGCTTAGAGAAACTCCATGTAATACCGGCAAGGTGCCTCTCTTAGAATTTTCCATGCGGAATCTTCTAATGACCTTGTCAATGTATGTACTTTGGCTTAAACCAAGTAGCCTCCTTGATCTATCTCTATAGATCTTAATGCCAAGTATATATGCGGCTTCACCCATATCTTTCATTGCAAAACACTTTCCTAACCAAGTCTGCACAGACTGAAGTGTAGGAATGTCGTTTCCAATGAGCAATATGTCATCCACGTATAAAACAAGGAAAAGCACTATGCTCCCACTAATCTTTTTGTATACACAAGGCTCATCTTCGTTCTTGATGAAACCAAACTCTTTGACCGATTCATCAAAACGGAGATTCCAACTCCTTGAAGCTTGCTTCAATCCATAGATGGATCTTTGCAATTTGCATACTTTAGAATTATGTTCAAAACCTTTTGGTTGTGTCATATACACATCCTCTTGAAGTTTTCCATTTAGAAAAGCGGTTTTGACATCCATTTGCCATATTTCATAGTCATGATATGCGGCAATGGCAAGCAGAATTCTTATAGACTTGATCATTGCTACGGGTGAAAAGGTTTCATCATAGTCAATACCATGAACTTGCCTATAACCTTTCGCTACAAGTCTAGCTTTGTAAGTATGCACCTTCCCATCCATGTCAGTCTTCTTCTTGAAGACCCATTTGCATCCTATGGTTTTTACACCTTCGAGTGCATCAATCAAATTCCAAACTTGATTGTCTTGCATGGATTGCAATTCAGATTCCATGGCTCCAAGCCACTTATCCGAATCAGGAGAAGACATCGCCTCTTGGTAGGTCGTCGGTTCATCATTCTCAATGATTTCCACCTCATTACTATCCGTTACGAGAAATCCATATCTCTCGGGCTCGGATCGTAACCTACTAGATCTGCGAGTTGCTTGTGTATTTTGAACAGGTTCCACAACTTCTTGTGGTTCTTGTTCTTGTTCCACTATTGGTTCAATGTTATTTTCTGGGTCTCGAATTTCTTCAAGATTTATTTTACTCCCACTGATTTCTTTGGAGAGAAACTCTTTCTCTAGAAAGACACCAGTTCGGGCAACAAACACTTTGTTGTCCTCTCGGTTGTAAAAGTAATATCCTCTAGTTTCCTTTGGATATCCCACGAAAATACATTTGTCAGATTTGTGTGCAAGTTTGTCAGAGACAAGTCTTTTGACAAAAGCTTCGCAACCCCAAATTTTCATGAAAGATAAACAAGTTTTCTTTCCGCTCCACATCTCATATGGAGTTTTTTGAACCGATTTAGTTGGAACACGATTTAGTGTGAAAGCAGCGGTTTCTAGAGCATAACCCCAAAAGGATATTGGAAGATCAACTTGACTCATCATTGATCGAACCATGTCTAACAAAGTCCGATTTCTCCTCTCAGACACACCATTCCATTGTGGTGTTCCGGGTGGAGTCAATTGTGAAACTATTCCACAATTCTTTAGATGATCATCAAATTCTTGACTCAAGTATTCTCCACCTCGATCTGATTGAAGTGCCTTAATACTTTTGCCAAGTTGTTTTTCTACTTCATTTTGAAATATTCTAAATATCTCAAATGCTTCACTCTTATGTTTCATTAGGTAAACATACCCAAATCTACTATAATCATCAGTGAAGGTTATGAAGTATTGAAATCCTCCCCTAGCATTGCTACTTAATGGTCCGCATACAACGGAATGTATCAACCCCAATAAGTCGCTTGCCCTTTCACCCAACTTGGTAAAAGGTGTCTTAGTCATTTTTCCAAGAAGACACGACTCACAAGTATCATATGACTCTAAGTCACATGAACCCAAAAGTCCGTCCCCATGGAGTTTTGAGATACGCTTCTCATTAATATGACCAAGACGGCAATGCCATAAATAGGTATGATTTACATCATTAGGTTTAGATTTCTTATTTATATGATAGACATTGTCATTATTTTCATCATTGACATTCAAGACATAAAGGCCATTAAATGAATTAGCAATACTATAAAGCACATCATTTAAATAAATAGAAAATTTCTTATTCTCAATAAGAAACTTAAAACCTTCATTATCCAAACAAGAAATTGAAATAATATTTATACTTAAATCCGGAACATAATAACAATTGTTCAAAACAAGAATTAATCCGGAAGGTAAAGTGACTTCATAAGTCCCTACGGCTAATGCATCAACTCTTGCTCCATTCCCCACGCGTAGGTCTACTTCACCCTCTTTAAGTAGTCTCCTATTCTTTAGTCCCTGCACATTTAAACAAATGTGAGAACCACATCCGGTATCCAATACCCAAGAATCAGTGGTAGAAAGGAGAATATCTATCATATAGATACCTGAAGACGACGCAGCCTTGCTGCCCTTCTTCTTCTTTTGCTCTTCCAAGAAAGCCTTACAATTACGTTTCCAATGACCAATCTCTTGACAATGCAAACAGATTGCATCCTTTTGTGAATCGGGTTTTGCCTCAGAAGCCTTGGCAACACTTGTCTTGCTTATCTTGGGTTTAAGAACTTTCTTACCCTTTCCTTTGGCACCAGCCTTCTTCCCATTATGAACTAAGAGCACGGGAGAACCTTTCTCCGCTATCTTCATCTCCGCAGTTTTGAGATCCCATGCAACTCGGAGAGATTCTTATCCATCCCATGCATGTTATAATTCATCACAAACTGATTATAACTTTTAGGTAATGAATTAAGAATGAGATCCGTGGCTAACTCCAATAGGATTGGATAGCCAAGTTTTTCAAGGTGCTCTACATAACCTTTCATTTTCAGCATGTGAGGACTCATTTGTTGCCCTTCATTCATTTTGCAAGTAGTGAATGCAACAATGGTCTTGTACCTCTCTTGCCTAGCTTGCACTTGAAACATGGCTCTTAACTCCACGCCTATCTCATAGGCTTCCAAATGTTCCAAAATTTGTTGGAGTTTTGAGCACATAGTAGCAAGCATGAGACAGCTTACATCTCTAGAATCATTACGATGTTTCTTGTAATTGTCTCTTTCTGCCCTTGGGGCAGTAGGTTCTGGTTCAGCAGGAAGAGGCCCATCGAGAATGTACAACTTATCTTCTTGCCTAAGAACAATTCTTAGGCTACAGATCCAATCCATAAAGTTCGTACCATTCTCTTGGAGCTTATCCTTCTCAAGGATCGATCGCAACGAAATTGATTGAGTGTTAGTAGTCATTATCTACAAATATGCAAAATTTCCAAAATTTAATAAGTACCGGTTTTTCATTAAATAAATAATTAATGTATTTTTCACAATTCCACATGGATCTCCAATCATTGAATCAAGAACTTTGTTTCTCAATTTTAGCAATTATGAACTATTCATAATTCTAACTTCGTTTTATCTTTGAAACTTTGATTGCGATCAAGTTTGGGAAACACAATCTCGATGAACGCATATTAGCCATCCAAACCTTGAACCAATCTTAGAATCAAAAGACTAAAACAAATAGGAAAATCAAACCCCAAAATTCACACACAAACCAACTACCCAAAACCCATTCCAGAACAGCAAGTCTTGACTGGTTCTGTTACTGGTTTTGTTGAATATTTCGAAAAATTCCAGATTCTGTTTTTGACCAAAATCAGACCTTCTGATCCCTTTGTGCGGCCGCCCAAAAAGGACCTGTGCGGTCGCCCAAAACCGTACGGCCGCCCAAGCTATTCCGTGCGGTCGCCCGGTGCCATCAGAATGTGCAGAATTTTTAAAGTTCGAAAATTTTGTCTCAAAATTGTTTTTCCCCGATTATTAAAACTTTGATCCAATCAAAAATTAATAATCAACAATTCTGAATCCACCATAATTTATTTATTGCGATTGAATCGTGCGATTAAAGTTGCAAAACAATAAACCACATAAAATCACAAAACATATAAACATCATATATTCCAATATTCATATCATGCAATGCACATAAACAATTTATATACATATAACATGATCTAGGTATTGAAATAATCAACATGAACGGGGCTCTGATACCACTGTTGGGTTTCGATGTAACATGCGCAGCGGAATTTAGCATTTAAAATTTTGAAACACAAAGCCCATAGATCCGTTCATATGATTAAATCAAATACTACAATATGAATAGAGGAAAAAACTAACCCTTGATGACCTTGAATTCTAGCCTTGATCTTGGTGGAGATTTGAAGCTTGATCACAATGAAAGTAAGAACACGAACTTTGAAGATGATGAGCTTCACCCTCTAGCGGTATCCACACCACGAACGAATATCAAGGAGCTTCTTGATCTTGGTTGCTAGACCAAAATTATGAAACACACTTTCACAATTTAATATGACTATATGGAATTTTTCTTGTGTATTATTTTGTTCTTCAATCAAAAGATATCTTGGAACAAAATAAACTCTCTCAAACTCTTTGGAGACTCACAAAATTATTGGTAATGAGTGCTGGCCGAATTTGGTCTTTTATACACAAGTAGGACCTATTCCAAATAGGAAACTTGTGTCAAAATCCGTCCAAAATTTGTTTCCTGATCAAATTAGGAATCTGCCTCCCGACAGCACCGTGCGGCCGCCCAAAGAAGGCTGTGCGGTCGCCCAACTTTGGGCGGTCGCCCGCCTGCCCAGAATTGATGAAAAATTCCACTTTAGTCCTTTTAAAGATTCGTTCTATTGTGTGTGACCCTCTAGGATTATACTAAGTTGGCAATGGGTTCAAACATGAAACCATAATATATGATTAGGTTCTAGCAAACCGTCATACCTACCCAAATAATATAACTAGATACAAGTTCGCATTCCTTTTAGAACATGTCACAATCCCTTTGTCCACGATGTCATTGAACACAAGTCATGGTCAACAAGTCAACTTGTCTTTGTTCAATACTTTCTCGATTTCGAATATGTTAATAATCCAAATGACATTGATCCAATCAATTCATTTGAGTCCGGCCGAACATTTCATCAACATCATTCCTACGAGGGCCCAAGCTTGACATCTCTCCGTAGAGGGAAAAATCCATTTAGCTTATTATTCTTCCCTACGTGAATCCGATTATGCCAATCATGCCCTTTATAACTACCCGGTTAAAGGTAGCGTTTGAATATATCAAACATAATGTTCATCAAGTGGAAGACTATAATAACTTCATGTCTAAGGATTCGAATGACATAACTAATATGAGATATATGTTCGACATAGACCATGACATAAATCTCATACAGCGGGTCATGTCCAGTACCTTGTTCCAAACAAGTACCCATAAATCTAACATGATCATCCCATGATCATTTAGCCTTTATACTAGTGCTTAACAAGTACTAGGGACGGAGATTATTATAAGTAAACATGAACAACAATAATAATCAAAACATCTCTTTATTGATATGAAATAAATGATAACAATTACAACGTTTATTAAACGTGCCTAGGGCACCACTACCAACAGTAAGACCATCCTTGTAAGTCAACCCTCTCCATAAAGCCAAGTTGACCATGTCCCGCCTCTGAACCCGAGAGTCACGCGTCCTTTGGAAAGTCAACCCTCTCCATAGAGCCAAGTTGACCATGTCCCGCCTCTGACCCTGAGAGTCACGCGTACTTTGGAAAGTCAAACCTCTCCATAGAGCCAAGTTGACCATGTCCTTTGAAAGTCAACCCTCTCCATAGAGCCAAGTTGACCATGTCCCGCCTCTGACCCCGAGAGTCACGCGTCCTTTGGAAAGTCAACCCTCTCCATAGAGCCAAGTTGACCATGTCCCACCTCTGACCCCGAGAGTCACGCATCCTTTGGAAAGTCAACCCTCTCCATAGAGCCAAGTTGACCATGTCCCGCCTCTGACCCCGAGAGTCACGTGTCCTTTGGAAAGTCAACCCTCTCCATAGAGCCAAGTTGACCATGTCCCGCCTCTGACCCCGAGAGTCACGTGTCCTTTGGAAAGTCAACCCTCTCCAGAGAGCCAAGTTGACCATGTCTCACCTCTAACCCCGAGAGTCACGTGTCCTTTGGAAAGCCAACCCTCTCCATAGAGCCAAGTTGACCATATCCCGTCTCTGACCCTGAGAGTTACGCGTCCTTTGGAAAGCCAACCCTCTCTATAGAGCCAAGTTGACCATGTCCCGCCTCTAACCCCGAGAGTCACGCGTCCTTTGGAAAGCCAACCCTCTCCATAGATCCAAGTTGACCATGTCCCGCCTCTGACCCCGAGAGTCACGCGTCCTTTGGAAACCAACCCTCTCCATAGAGCCAAGTTGACCATGTCCCGCCTCTGACCCGAGAGTCACGCGTCCTTTGGAAAGTCAACCCTCTCCATAGAGCCATGTTGACCATGTCCCGCCTCTAACCTCGAGAGTCACGCGTCTTTTGGAAAGTCAACCCTCTCCATAGATCCAAGTTGACCATGTCCCGCCTCTGACCCAGAGAGTCACGCGTCCTTTGGAAAGTCAACCCTCTCCATAGAGCCAAGTTGACCATGTCCCACCTCTGACCCCGAGAGTCACTCGTCCTTTGGAAAGTCAACCCTCTCCATAAAGACAAGTTGACCATGTCCCGCCTCTGACCCAGAGAGTCACGCGTCCTTTGGAAAGTCAACCCTCTCCATAGAGCCAAGTTGACCATGTCCCACCTCTGACCCCGAGAGTCACGCGTCCTTTGGAAAGTCAACCCTCTCCATTGAGCCAAGTTGACCATGTCCCACCTCTGACCCCGAGAGTCACGCATCCTTTGGAAAGTCAACCCTCTCCATAGAGCCAAGTTGACCATGTCCAGGCTCTGACCGCGAGAGTCACGCGTCCTTTGGAAAGTCAACCCTCTCCATAGAGCCAAGTTGGCCATGTCCCGCCTCTGACCCCGAGAGTCACGCGTCCTTGTGTAAGTCAACCCTCTCCATAGAGCCAAGTTGACCATGTCCCACCTCTGAACTCGCCAAGAGTCATGCCCATTCCCCTAGGAAAGGATGACAGATATCCACCTAGCCCTTAGATTTGAGTAGCCTTAAAGTCTCTCACCCCTTCTAAACTACGTTAGGTTTGATTCCCCGTAAATGGGATACGTAAGAATCCTATACCTTTAGGTCCAGCCATGCAAACCAAAACGGTCAAGCCGTCCTCCCATCAGATTGGGATGCTTATTTTTATCGACAACCCCGCTTTTCTAAAGCGACGTTACCGAGGGGCTCTGTAAGTACCCCAATCTGAAATCGACCAACCTAGAGGAACTCTCAGCACCATTCAGGGATAAACTGATAGGCTGGGACCTCACTAAGATAAACTGAAAATTCTAGGACTACTCTGGAATTAAAATTGGAAAAATTCAAAAGCTCGCCATGCTGAGCCGTACAGATGGTTTGGACGCGGGAAGGGCCTAGCCGTACGGCTGGTTTAGGCACCTTCAGTCCCTATAAATTGAGACCCTTGCTGATCATTTTAGGGGGGGGGGTGAAACATAGTTTTATAGGTGAAACTCTGCAGAAATACAATCTGAGTGAAACACCACCAAATACTTGAGTGAAAAGACAGGAAGATAGGCCATAACCACTATAGGTGAAGCCTCCTTCTCCCCATCTTCTCTCTATCTCAAACTATTTTGTTCTTGTTCATGTTATTTATTTACTTGCATTTCAAGCCTTCCCCTTGTCAAGCACCTTTATATTGCAAGTCTTGTCCTTTCAAGCACCTTATATTCTTGTTATATGTATCTTGGAACCAAATCATGAGATGATTCAAGGTGCCTTCACATCCATGTATGTGATAAAGGGTTAAAACTTAAAGAAGATCATGATTTGTTAATTCATTGTCTTTAAATAGCTTGATGATCCATTTTTATGGTGAAAGCATGCATCTTTATGTCAATATTGTTCATATTTGGCCATGATGATCATGTTGGTTGATAATGTTCCAATCTTTATCATCTCAACCTTGATTTAGCCTAAAATCCCACATTTAGGTCATAAACATTCAATCTTTATGTCATTTTGTTGTCCCTAAAGGTTTAATCTTGATGAAGATCCCATTTTGATGGTTAAGTTTGCATCTTTACTCATCAAAATGGCCATCTTGGCTCAAAGGCCACTTTCATCACCTTTTCTAATTTTTCTCCAATGATTGCCTCAATCACACCCAAGTCTATGTATTTGGGGTCCATTTAGTGATTAATGAGAATAGGAATGATGTCAATCAAAGCTTGTTAGTTAAAAAGCAAATTGAAAATAAACAGTTCAGTCCAGTTTCAGCAGAATGCTCTGTTTCTGCCTGAAACTAGACATTTTCTGGACAAACTGTAAAATCCCCGGAAAGGCCTTGCATAGCCGTACGGCTGGGTTGGGTCAGAGGGATGATTTCTCTTTTCTGCCTTGTTTTGTCAAGATCTGTACAAATGAACCCCTTTTGTTCTGTTACAACCGATAACTAGTTAACTTCGCAGTTTTTTCGTTAAATACACACACACACATGCACTTTTCGTTAACAAACACAAGGGAGACTTGGCTTTGTCCGAGGTAGCTTGGGTGACGTAGAACTCTTCCCAAGCTGTAACTTGACCTCCGAACTCATAAATCTCTAACCATTTTCATTTGTTGGGTTAAAAATTAACAAATATGGCGACTCTGTTAAGTTTGTGAAGTTACACGTGTTTGGCTTTTCTTCCTCAAACGAACCCGTTTCGCCCCGAGGGGGGATCCTCACACAGAGCCCCAACATTAGCCCCGCGAGACTGCATAGCATGGGCGTAAGATTTCAGGTGGGCCTTTGGGCAACCTGTAGCATCGAATTTCTCAACATCAGGCATTTTGAATTTGGGGGGAAGGACAGCAAATGGAGATAATTTCAAAGAATCTGCAGAAAACTCCCCTTTATTCATAATTTGTTTCATCATTTCTTTAATCTCTCTCATTTTTATTTCAGCCTTTGAGAGGGGTACATATGGGACTCCTTTGTAAAAGGCTTCCATTTGGTGGACAAAGTTGGGATCCTGCATGTAGGAGGTTCCTTGATTCTGGGGAATGCTGTTGGCAAATGCAACATGGGGGTTGCCTTGATTCGGAGGGGCATTGTTGACAAATTCACCGAAAGCATTGGGTGGATGATTTGGATAAAGAGCTTGCATGTACTGGGCGAAAGCATTGTGGTCAGGTAGATACTGAGATGGGTTCACTGCAAAGTTTTGCTGGTTGGGGATGAAGTTGTGGTTCACACCACTGAGATCGGGGTGGACCACGCGACCGTTGGTGTTGGCGTTGTTCCCATTACCATTTCCAGTGGGGGTGCCGTTGGGATCCCCATTACCATTTCCATTTCCATTGAGCGGGCCACTGCCATTACCATTTCCATTAGGGATGCCGTTGGGATCCCCATTACCATTGCCGTTGCCATTTCCATTACCATTGCCATTTCCATTGCCATTGCCATTCGGAGGGTCATTGCCATTGGGATTTCCATTTCCGTTGGGAATGCCGTTGGGATCCCCATTCCTTTGATTCTGCATTTGCATCAATGTAGCGAGCAACTCATCTTGCTGATTCCTCATCTTATTCAGCACATTCTGTTCCAACCAAACTTGAAGCCCCGGTGGCAGTATATAACCCTGATCATTTCCTTCCTCGGCCATTTCAAGTTTTTCCTCGGTATCGGGAACTGTCTCGGCGACTCGGATCAACCTTCCTCTTTCGTTTCTAACTCCCCCTCTCCAAGTAGATGCCAGGCTTAGTGTATCTGAAAGGGATGGTGTATAGGGCGGATTAGGAGATGGAATTTTGAGAGTTCTCAAGCTTGATTCAAAAGTCATTCAAAAAGCACAAAAAGCCCCTAGAATTGTCGGATAAGCACTTGCTTCATTTTGACATTTTTTTTCATTAAATCCTGGAATAGTGGATACCATCTCCAAAGTATAGGACCAACTTTTTTCACCTGTACTATTGGTCGTCCAAGCCCCTAGCGAAGGGCCTATACTCTTTCTGGGATCCACCATTCGGTTATGGTCTAAGTGAGGGTCTTGGCAATTTCAAGTCAATCCAAGAATTCCACATGATATCCACAATTAAGGTTGATTATAACCTTTCTTTTGGGAATTCATAGGATAGAAGGGAACTTGCTAGACAAAAACCGGCATGAAGTCTGGGACGTGTCATTTTAAAAACATGGACTCGAGGCTTTTCGGAAAGGAAGGCAAGGCTTACACCCATCGCAACGACAAGTATGCGCGCTTTGGGGTGAGAATGTACACCGTGGGCCCTATAGGGAAGTCGATGAGCTCCCTTATACTAGGGATGACCAAAACCGGTTCCGGTTCGGAACCGCCGGTTCCGGTTCGGCATATATGTGACCCTGAACCGGCCCGCGCTTACACCGGTTCCGGTTTCGGTCATCACAATCCGGTTCCGGTCCGGTTCCGGTTCAGTCCACGCTACCTTTTTTTATTTTATTTTTATCATACAATAATGAATAAACATGTTAAAATTTATTAAAAGATAAGAGATTTTTATTTTATAATACACTAATGAATAAACATGTTAAAATTTAATGAAAAATAAGGGATTTTTATTTTTTTAATGGAAATGCCGATCCGTTTCCGGTTCCGGTCCGGTTCCGGTTCGCCATATATGTGACACTGAACCGGCCCGCGCTTACCACGGTTCCGGTTACTCCGGTTCCGGTTTACTCCCCGGTTTGCTCCGGTTCCGGGCTTTTCCGGTCCGGTTTTCCGGTTCCGGTCCGGTTTTCCGGTTCCGGTCCGGTTTGGCCATCCCTACCTTATACCCTCGGGTTACCTTCTCGGGTTTGTACGGTTCTAAGAGACGTTATCTTCAAAAACGTGTATGTGTGTGAGGTATCTATGATTTTAAAAATGATTTTGAAAGTAAGTAAAAACAAGAAAATCTATTTTTTTTTAAAAAAAAAGGAATCACCCACCACGCATGCATATATACACAAATAACAGGGTGAAGGAAAAAAGAATGTCCCTACAAAACAAAGGTTAGGGCATAAATACATACAAAACCTAGCAAGGCAAGTAAAGCATGGCACACATAAATATTTAGAGTCTAGCCCACTTTGAAAACATCCCCAGCAGAGTCGCCACTGTGAGAGCCCGCGCTCGAAGCCGCACGCCGAAATGATCGTCCCGCGAGGGCGATTCGGCGTCATGCCTCGCGCTAATGCGCTTTTGGAAATGCGCTCGGTTTCACACAAATAGTTTCCTCTCGAAGTTTTATTTATTTTGCAAGAGTCGCCACCTCACTTTTTTTTAGGAAAAAATGAAGACAAAACCTTTTATTTTGAGAAAGTGGGTTTGGGGGCTAATTTACGAGAAAGAGAAGGGGTTAGGCACTCTCCTCGCCCGTGATGGTCTTTAGTATGCATGCCACTTACATTTATTTTATTCCCTTTCGAAGAATGCCTTTTATACCCTAACTTTAGAAAATGTGTGTGTTTATGTACATGAGAGTCTCCTAATCTAGGCATGTTTATTTTAATTCACAACCAGGAATCGGTTTGGGTGGATTTCCCGATTGGTTTTCGAAAAATGATTTGAACATGTCAAGAAATAAATCATCCACGGGGGAGGGGGATTATGTACAGTCGGGAATATACATATATACAAAAAGTGGGAAACAAATCCCATAACCAAATGAATGTCTTCGCGACGGGGGAATAGTTGATTTTGGCGTCGTCGTCCGTCTCGGGCTAATGTACCTGTCCTAGAATTATCCAAAACCCAAAACTAAAACTTGGGATTTAATCCCAGAAGTTTAGAAATCATTGGTGACCCTTTGTATATCTTTTGGATTAATTTTAGACCACAAATGATGATAAGAACAATAACCATATAACACAATCAGCACAGGAAAGTCATGACCTTCATACATTCAGCATAAATTTAACACACCAAAACTCATGAATATTGCAAAACACAAAGAATGAAAGTTGAAGAACACATTCTATACATGAAGCAACCCAAATTTTAGGTTCAGATGATGAGCTTAAGTGGTTCAAACAAACTCTGACATTTTGATGTCATAAGCTGAAAATACAGATACTGGAATTTGGAGGTTTAAATAAGAGAGAAAAAGGGGACCTTTTAAAGGTCTAAAAAATACATAAAAAATATCTAAACTTTCCTGTATCTTTTGGGAACAAAATTTGTGTTTTATCTTAAGCCAAAAATCCATGTTTTCACAGAGTTGTAAATACAAGAATACACCATGGTACAGAGAAAGATACACTGGACGGCACGTCTGGGACTCAAAAATTAGCATGGAAACCTAAGCTAAACATGGAATATGAACATTAAACTTCACGAGAATGATCTTTAATATGAAAGGAACAGCTTTTGTCTTTCGACCCAAGCCTGGAAATCAAGTTAAAATGGGGTTCTAAGCACATGAAAATCATTCACTTGGACAGATTCATGGATTTTTGAGAAGAGATTAGGATTTACATGCATGACTCAAAGAAATGAGCACATTAGCCATCATGAAGATATATAAACTTGGTGACCTAAATGTTAATCACAAAATCCCAACATATACATGTACATATCGCAAGTACTTACATGAGAAAAGCATGGAAAAATGAGGGAGACCTAGCCATTAGTTGGTTAGGTCTCATACTAAATCACATAATCACAACTACATTGCCAAAGATCCAAAGTTTACCTAGAGTTTTACCTAGCTTAAGAGATGAGGTTGTGCTTCCTTTGTCCCCCAAGGGAAGACTTCCTTTTGTTGTTTTGGGTTTGAGAGTTGGAGTTGATTGAGGGTTGTTGTAGTTTGGTTGAGCTTTTGGGTGTTTGAGTGAGTGTTTTGGTGAGTGGTTTGAGGTGGTACTATGGTGGTGTGGTGGTGGCTTTGTGACTGAGGTTTAGGACCCTTTGAATGCTAGAGAGAGCAAGAGAGTATGGAGAGCCCTCTTGTGTGTAGTGGTAAGGATGTGTGTATGTGAATTGTGTATGAAATGTGTGTTAGGTGCTGTTATGGATGGGGGGGGGGGGTGTAAAATGACCCTAGGTAACCTTGGGTAGGTTTAGGGGGTAGTTGTAGGGGTCATCTACCCGGGTAGGAGCAGCTGGGATGGATTAATGTTGAGTTGAATGGCCAAGTTGCCAAATGGGAAAAAACTGATCTGATCTGTCCATTCTAGCCGTACGGCTCTGTTGGGGGAGTAATCCTCTGATGGTGCCGTACGGTGGTGATCCTGGCTGCTGGAAAATCCTGATCCTGCCACGTGTCGCGCTCTGGTTGGTCCACTCCTAATTCAATTGGCCAACCAACTCCAACCACTTTCTGCAACATGGTTGGCTCTCATTATTCCTTGCTTGAATGAATTTAGACATAGATGACTGGAATTCTGTTTCCGGTATTGGTTCTGCAACAGCCTAAGTTTTGTCCGTGTGCGCGCACGACGGTGTCCCGGTTATCCGCGGTCCCAACATGGAAGTTGCTTGAAATAATCTTGTGGTCACGTCCGTCTATCTGAAATATGTTAATGAGCAAGGAATGACAAGTATACATTTTTAAATGCATATAATGGATAATAACGAGCAGTTCTAAGTGTGCGGTCCCCGTTTCGGGTCTCGCAACTCAAAAATTGAAGTACATGCTTGTTTACTCGTTTTTTCGCTCTGATTATGAATTTGAAGTCCTTTAATCCATTCGATGCACCGATAAGGCTCACGGCACTCCCGTGTAGCCAAATCTGGGGCTTTAGGTCAATTTTAGGGTTTAGACAGATTAAAAGGGGTTTGATAAGGAGTGCGAGATCGGGGTGTCTACAGAGGAGGTTCGATTAATCAAATTCCCAGCCGCCAACACACACTCCCCTTAAAATTTGACCAGTAGTTTTGCTTGAAATATTAAAGCACGAGACACATTTAAAATATGTCTATGATTTCTTTCCACCCTTCCATTTTGTTGGGACTTGCGAACACAAGTAGTGTGATGTTCAATTCCATGTTCAAGAAAATACTTGTCCAAACAAGTAAATTCCGTTCCATTATCACTCCTAATTTTCTTAACTTGTTTATTAAATTGCCGCTCCACCATGACAAGAAAATTTTTCAAAATCTGGGAAACATCACCCTTGGACTTAACCAAATAAACCCACACCGTACGGGAACAATCATCCACAATGGTTAAAAATAAACAGCACCACACAAAGTAGGTTTTCGATAATCACCCCAAATATCACAATGAATTAAATCGAAAATATCATTAGCATTACTTTCACTAAGTAAAAATTTGTCCCTACTTTGTTTAGCCTTGCAACAAATCTCACAAATGTCTTTATTAATACTACTATGATTAATGAAAGGTAACAAACCCACTACCTTCCTTGACGGATGCCCGAATCGCTGATGCCACAACTGAAAACTGCCAGATTCTCTAATGTTGCACACTTACGTTGTCGGTGACTTCCTCAAGTAGTACAACCCCCCGTCCAGTTCACCCGCTCCAATCAAAATCTTCGAGACCCGGTCCTGTACAACACATTGTTTGTCAGAAAAATGCACCAAATAATCTGAATCTCGAAGTAATTGAGAGACAGATAAGAGATTGCAGTTAAAAGTTGGAGCATATAGAACATTTTTTAAAACAAGATCCGTGGCAATCTCAACGTTGCCTTCTTTCGTGGCTTTCATGTATCTCCCATTAGGCAAACCAATGTGATCCGCCTTAATATCATGAACATCACTGAGTAAAGAGATGTCCCCTGTTATGTGTCAGTTGGCCCCACTGTCAACAAGCCAACGTTTATCGTTCATCTTACCAGTTGCCTTACCAGTTGTGCTGACAGTTGTCGGCACCTGTGTCTGCATAAAATTATTGAAGTTGTTCCATTGATTTGCTGTGAATCCTAGCGCTCTAGCCTGATCTGGAACCCCTTCGATACTGACCTCTGCATTGTTGGATCTTGTGCTCGGCTTCCCTTGATCTTTTCTTCCTGAAAAGGGTTGGCTTCCGCCTCTTCCTTTTGCTGGTTTTCCACGCTGTTCTTCCCACCATTCTGGATATCCTATCAGCCTGAAGCGCGAATCCACACCATGTCCTTTCTTCCTGCGGTGAGAGCAAGTGACATTGCTCATATCCTTCTTTTCTGTCAATCCACCTGACGAGCCATCTGTGCTCACAACTGGTCTATCAATTGCCCTGTCAACTGTACGAGCAACGAAACTTGCTGGAGTTGGAAATTCACCATGTCCGCTTCCCAGCACCTATTCTTCCCTTATAGCATTAGAATAAACCTTATTCTCAGAAGGCAGTGGCTCTGTATTGACAATAGAGGTTTTCACGTTCTCAAACTTTGGAGTTTCTAACCCCATGACGAATTGATGAACCTGTTCCTCTTCACGCCTTTTTACTAACACCACCCCAATATTACACTTGCAGCCCATACAGGAACACGTTGATAAGGTCTCAAAATCATTAAGAGCATCCCACAGCTTCTTTATGCGTCCATAATAAGAAGCCACGCTCTCGTTCTTCCCTTGTATGCAGTTTTCTATGTCCGCCTTTAATTGTTGAGTATTCGGTCCATTCCCCATCGAAAACCGCTCTTTCAAATCATCCCACAAAACCTTTGCTTCGTCCATATAAGTAATAGTGAAACGAAAATTCGATTCAATCGTATTAAAAATCCATGAGACAATCATGGAATTCACCGTCCACCATTGGTCTGCTTCATCAACATCATCAGGACATGGGATTCTGCCATCAATGAATCCGGTTTTCGTCTTCGCTCGAAGCGATCCTTTGAAAACACGTGCCCATTCTTCATAATTCTCACCCTTCAACTGAACATGGGTGATAATCATTCCTGGATTGTCGCTTGAAGAAAGAAAATAAGGAGATCTCTTTTCTTCCTTGATCTCCTTTCCTTTGCCGGAATTTTCACCGGATTTCTCATCGTCGCCGGCCATGGATAACAGGCTCTGGTGCCAAGTTGAAACCGTGTATGGGGAAGGAATAAGGAGGAAAATAAAGTAAGTTTATTTCCTTGATCTTAATGTGCCGAGTACATACATTATATATACATTGGATTCTTCCTTGGAGAGGAGGACTACTACTCTACTACTACTCCTATAATTTAGCTCACAATATAAATCCCTACCTAATTTACATACTATTAAATAGGAAAAGATATACAAACAAATATGACGAGATATCCCAAAATATATGGGAGTCTCGGTTTGTATCTCAACAAAAAACCTGAGACCTCCCCCAAGGGAAGCCTCTAATACCAACATGGATACACTAAACCAAGGTTATTGGTAAAAAATTGGCTTTATAGTGCCTTTTAACATTATGATTCTTGATTTTCCCAAAATCTTATTGTATGGTGTTGGGGTTGAAGTTCATTGCCAGGGGGTTTGGGGGAGACGAAGGTGGGTTTCGATCTGGGTATTCTGTTGTGTTAGCGGTGAGGTTTCAATTGTGTTAGAATTATAGTTAGTTGTGTGATTTTATGAGGTGGTCTTCCATGAGAACACCCATATCACCCATTTTGTTCTGATGGATGAGAATGGTTGAGAATGGTTGCAACGGTATCAATTTTGCGCGAAGCATAGGATCCAAACCCACGCTCCACTCAAAATCTGCCGACCATGGCCCTATTTGTTTTTATTTTTTTCCAGAAAAAAATTATTTCGTTTCTTTTTAGTAGTTTTTATATTTTTTTTGGCAGTTTTTTTCGTTTGTCAAAAGTAATACTCCCTATGTCCCAGAATGATAGTCCTCCTATTTTTATGGGTTTTACGAAGGAACTTTGAGTAATAATTAAGGCTACTTTTAATTATTCTAATGAAATTTTTAAAATTGTTCTTGATACACCATTATAAATACTGTTAATTTCAATTTTTAGATTCTCATTAGAATAATTATAAGTAGCATTTATAACTGCTCAAAGTTCCGTCGTAGTAACAACGAAAAAAGTGGACTATCTTTCGGGGACGGAGGGAGTACTTACTATAACTAAATGTAACAAATGTGTTACTTATAAAGTAACATTGTTTATAAGTAAACGTAACACCAGTTTTACAAAAAAATAAAATAAAATGAGAGCTTATTTTACTCATCTTTCAACTGTAATACTAACTATAAATACGTGTAACACTAACAATAACTAAATGTAACACTTTAGTAGATGAAATTTTAACAGATTTCTATATATAATGTAATACTTTTACATGTATCATGATAAATTGAACTCATTGTAACTTATTATTTGAAAACATATGGATATACTATTATACATGTCGCGACCCCGAACCCCGCGGGTCCGAGACCGCGAGCTGGACGTCGACTTAAAACCAAAACGCTAAAATATAGAAGTTAAAAATTTCATTTTATACCCAAAAGATTTTAACACAAGGTTTTACAAATCCAAGATTAAATCAACAATGTACATCCAACATAAGCTCCACAGCTTAAACCCAAAAGAATAAAATATACAATTCTTAATGACGTCAATAATGGTAAAACTATCCCCAAAAGGTTATACATTTAAATAATGTAAACCGATCCATAACAACCTGCCCCAAAATCTCAATCCTCTCGACGTCCTCCTTGAACCGCGAATCCTAATCCTTTTCCTCCTGGGGGGGGTTAAGGAAAAACAAAGATGGAAATAAACGGGGTGAGATAAAATCTCAGTAAGTTACTAATGCAACTACATGACATGCTAAAATGCAATGACCAATAGCAATTAACATAAGACAGATAGCAGCGGAATAATAAGTGACATACTGACGAACGGTAACATCCAATAATCAATCATATAAATAAACATATAACAACAAATGAGAGGCTCCCTATCGCCAACCGTCCCATACCGGTTGGAAATAACGACCAGCTCATCATGCAACACATAAAGCTGAAATAAACACTCATAAGTGGATACATAGCCAAGGTTTCACTCAACTGAAAGAACCAAATAAAGGTCGCTGCGCAGCTTCAATAATCAACAATCAACATCTTCATAGCAGCATGAAAGCTCGAAGAGAAAACCCCGGTACCGGAACCAATAACCATAAAAGTGTCACAAAGGACAAGGACCATGACACAAAGTCATGCCCGTTAGCTAGATACATTCACAAAGGAACGCTAACTCATCTCTTCCAAGGCCAATCTGGAAAAGGGGGTAAAGAAGGGGGCAAAACAATGGTCAACATTATAATGGACTTGGCTTTGCCATTATAATCTTTCCCATCGCCCGATGCAACAAATATGCCAGCTGGGCTTCCAAATAAATGCTAAGTAATAAATACTAGCTTAATTAAACAGTTTAGGGTTCCAAAGTAGGGAACCATGCCAAATAATCACCATAAAGATGCAACGGTTACTCATGAAGAGTTTAACAACAACAATAACAAGAGTTTCTCATGAAGAGCACCATAAAGAAGCTAATCAAAACCATAGGTACCCAATCACCATATCACGCTTTATATTCGTTCATAAACGAACCAATTCTCAACACCCCAAACGAACACAAAAGGTTACACTTATTAGAACATGATCACGAACACATCATAAGATGCCCAAACATATACTAAATGATCATCACAAAGAAAAGTCAAACCAACAATACCTCAATAAGATGTTCAAAAACCCAATTAACCCTTAATTAATTTCTATCACAAACTTCATCACAAAGGACCCAATTCTATCACTAGAGTGTACTACAATGTTCACTAAGGTCAACTAGAAGGACACCCAAGATTTGGACCAAAACGCATTCTTCAATTACACAAACCAACAAAATGAAAACTTTCAGAGGACTGTGCGGCCGCCCAAACGTGACTGTGCGGTCGCCCAACAAGGCCCTCAACCAAGCACAAAAGCTTTCAGAAAGATGCGCGGTCGCCCATACGATATTGGGCGGTCGCCCACTATGCCGGAATTGCCAGAAATCGGGAAGAACAACATGGGTTCTTCCATTTTTAACCCAAAACACATTCCCACCAAAAATCCATCATTCCAACTAGTTTACTAATGTACCAACACAACTAATAAGTCTAAAAAGACTCATACAACAACATTTAACAACCAAAATCAAGAATCAAACCCAAATTCAAGATTTCACCATTTTTTATCAAAACCCAAAATAAATTCTCAATAAATTCAAAACCCAACCAAACTTCAAATATAACACATCAAACATTATCTAAACATGATATGAACATTTTAGCATTAAAATGGGGGAAAAGTAACTTACTTGGATTTTCTCAAAGTTGATGGGTTTCAATTCTTTTTGGCTTCCTACGATCCTATCGACGATCTAAACACATTTCATGTTTTAAGAAATGAGAAATAACAAGAGGAAGATGAAGAAAATGAAGAGAGAAGTGAGAGAGAAAAACTTACCCACAACCTAGAGAGAGAGAGAGAGTTGAGCTGGGAATGAGGAGAGTGAGGGAGAAGATGAGTAGGGAGGGAGTAGTTAAAATGATTTAAAGGACTTACACTTAGGCCCCCTCCTCAACACTACACACACAACTTACACTCCCTACTTACAATTAAGACCCAACAATACTACCCTAACCCAAATAAAATGCTAGGCATAATTATTATAACACATAAATTGCACACATAATTATTTAAATAAATAATAATTTAAATAAATAATTTAAGCAAATAATTAAATAATAATTATTTATTACTAATAAAATAGAGCCTAGATTTCGGGTCGTGACAATACAAGTAAACGTAACTGTTTTACAATGTTATTATACAAGTAAAATGTAATATTCATTTATAAAAATTGTTACTTTCTTATTTTTACAATGTTACTAACACAAGTGTTTTTAGTTCTAAAGTGTAAAGGGTTGAATTATTACTTTTCTATACATATAAGCTACAATTATGTATAAACACTGTTACATATAAGTAACACGTTCGTTACATTTTAGTTATAATAAGTCTTACTTTTGGCAAATGAAGAAAACGTAAAAAAAAACACTGTTACTTTTCTGTATATATGTATTACTTTTATGTATACAAATTGTTACATATAAGTAACACATTTGTTACATTTAGTTATAGTAACTATTACTTTTGGCAAACCGAAAAAACACCAAAATAATTGACTTTCAGTGGTCAATTCAAATGAAAGAACACAACCCTTATAAATTTTTGAAAATTATTATTGATAAATGACTTAATAATTTATTAATAAAAATTTTGAAATTTTACTAAAATGAATAGATTGATATTAGTATTTGGTTAATGTTAGTATCCAGAAATTTTAGTGAGGGGGGTCGAATTCTGAGGTAATGAGGAAAATGAAAATCACATTTTGAAAGCTTAAAATTTTAATATCGCATATATGTCTTAGAAACGACAAGTATTTTGAATCAAATTTTAACTTCTAAACCGACATTTAGTTTCAACCGAAATGACTATTATATCAAAGTGTAAATATGTTCCTTTTCATTTATTTAATTTAAGCATTAAATTTAGATTTTTTTAATCAAACTACCATGAAAGGGATATTATACATTTTTTTGTTATAAAATGTTTATACTACTCTATTCATCTCAAATTGAATTTCTATTGTTTATTACATGGACATTATGAAAATGATTATTCTTTTATGTAATTTAATGCAAAGATATACAGTATATATATATATTTTTTTTGCTATCTATTTTCTAAATTATGTTGTAAGAATATAATGGAATGTGAAAAACAAGTACTCCTTCCGTCCAGAGTATATGTCCACCTTTCCTTTTTAGTCCGTCCCAGAGTATATGTCCACTTCTGAAAATGTCAAAGAATCTTTACTATTCCACCCACTCATTCTCTCTACTACTTTACTTTTATTCTCACAACACCAATCAACTTACTATTCACTCACACTCACTCTCTCTCCTACTTTACTTTTATACTCACAACACTTACATCACTTCCACCATTTCTTAATCTCCGTGTAAATGGGAGTGTGGACATATACTCTGAGACGGAGAGAGTATTAAAAAACTATTAGCGACAACAATAGAAAATAGAAATTAACATTTATTTTGTAAGTATATAATGGAATGTGAAAAACAAGAATTAAAAAAACTATTAGTGACAACAATAGAAAATATAAATTAACATTTATTAGAATCTTTTATAGATATTTAGTTTAGGATGAACATAGTATAAAATATAAATACATTTTGAGGGGGGTCATGTTTTAAAATTTGAGGGGGATCAATTGAGGTAAATTATATAGTTTTTCACAAAAGTTAAATGGTTAAAGTGGAAAAAATGGGAAGTTGAGGGGGGTCAGGTGACCCCTCTCATGACAACATAGATACGCCCCTGAATGTTACGTATATGCACCATAAAAAATAAGACAAAAACTTGTGTGAGGCGGTCTCAAAAGTAAGACGGATCTTGTTTTGTTAAGAGAATAAATGGTTTGTCCCCTGTGGATCGGGCAGGGCAAACCCATTTTCTCTCTCGTCGAGATCTGTCTCATGTGTGAGACCGTTTCACATAAAAGACTGTCTCAAAAAAATAAAACGAGGATCGAGTACGTACTTCTTTTCCTAAAGAGAGGAGATATAAGTTTTATTATTGCTACAAATAATTGAAGTGCTAATTATTTATTTTTTAACCGCATAGACGTCTAGTTGAACAAACGGGAAAGGATCAAAGAAGAAGAGGTGGTCTCCCATGAGAACAAGGGGATCCGTCTCATGCATGAGACGGGTCGCCCCATGACCTATGGGCCGAACCCGCCACGTGGCAACCCACCATTGGCCGATTTTTTTTTTTTTTTTTTTTTTGAGTTTTTATATTTTTTTTCGGCTTTTCAGTGGTTTAGCAAAAAATAATAGTTACCATCTCTTAAAGTAACATTGTTTATAAGTAAACGTAATACTTGTTTTAAAAAAACAAAAGCTCGTTTTTACCCATTTTTCCAAATGTAATACTAAATATAATTACATGTAACCCAAACAATATCTAAATGTAATAATCATCTATGCTGAAATATAATAGTGCTTTAGCTAAAATGTAATATAATGTGTATTTTAAATTTTATTTTTTAAAAGAAAATAACATTTGAAAAGTAATAACTTATGTATATGAATGTAATAGTAAGTTTATACAAGTAAATGTAATAGTATAAAATATAAATACATTTTGAGGGGGGTCATGTTTTAAAATTTGAGGGGGATCAATTGAGGTAAATTATATAGTTTTTCACAAAAGTTAAAGGGTTAAAGTGGAAAAAATGGGAAGTTGAGGGGGTCAGGTGACCCCTCTCATGACAACATAGATACGCCCCTGAATGTTACGTATATGCACCATAAAAAATAAGACAAAAACTTGTGTGAGGCGGTCTCAAAAGTAAGACGGATCTTGTTTTGTTAAGAGAATAAATGGTTTGTCCCCTGTGGATCGGGCAGGGCAAACCCATTTTCTCTCTCGTCGAGATCTGTCTCATGTGTGAGACCGTTTCACATAAAAGACTGTCTCAAAAAAATAAAACGAGGATCGAGTACGTACTTCTTTTCCTAAAGAGAGGAGATATAAGTTTTATTATTGCTACAAATAATTGAAGTGCTAATTATTTATTTTTTAACCGCATAGACGTCTAGTTGAACAAACGGGAAAGGATCAAAGAAGAAGAGGTGGTCTCCCATGAGAACAAGGGGATCCGTCTCATGCATGATACGGGTCGCCCCATGACCCATGGGCCGAACCCGCCACGTGGCAACCCACCATTGGCCGATTTTTTTTTTTTTTTTTTTTTTTGAGTTTTTATATTTTTTTCGGCTTTTCAGTGGTTTAGCAAAAAATAATAGTTACCATCTCTTAAAGTAACATTGTTTATAAGTAAACGTAATACTTGTTTTAAAAAAACAAAAGCTCGTTTTTACCCATTTTTCCAAATGTAATACTAAATATAATTACATGTAACCCAAACAATATCTAAATGTAATAATCATCTATGCTGAAATATAATAGTGCTTTAGCTAAAATGTAATATAATGTGTATTTTAAATTTTATTTTTTAAAAGAAAATAACATTTGAAAAGTAATAACTTATGTATATGAATGTAATAGTAAGTTTATACAAGTAAATGTAACACTTTGATTGACGAAATTGTAACAGATTTCTATAGATAATGTAATACTTTTACATGTATAATGATAAATTTGACCCTATTTTAACTTATTGTTTGAAAACATATAGATATCTATACATATGTATTACAATTATGTACAAATACTATTACATATAAATAACACGTTTGTTACATTTTAGTTATAATAAGTATTACTTTTGGCCAACGAAGAAAACATAGGAAAAACACTATTACTTTAAGAGATGGTAACTATTACTTTAAGAGATGGTAACTATTACTTTTCACAAACCGAAAAAAAAAATAAAAAAAAAATCGGTCAATGAGGGGCTGCCACGTGGCAGGGTCCCCCCAGGGTCCTGGAGCAGGGTTGTGGGTCGGGTAATGGGTCAAAAAAAATGACCCGTCTCACCCATGAGACGGGTTGGAGTGTTCTCACACAAGTTTTTGTCAAAGAAAGAAACTATTTCAAAGAAATTATCCTCACAAGATTCCTTAAAAGTTACCATAATAAAACAAGTCATTGTAACTTTGTATGAAAGTGGTCAACTGGTGGCAAGTAGAAACATTTAAGATCATAATTTGCCACACGAAAGTAAGACTTTAAAAGAATAACAACCAACAAAAATTACATAAAAACCACTCCAACCCTTTGTGGCTTTGTCGGTAGAGAGATTTACCATATAATCCCTCTAAAAAGTCTTATTTACATTTTAAGACAAAGAATATTTTGACTAACCATATAGTCCCTACCTTACATCTTCCTTAATATTTTACTAACTACACCCTCTCAACATTTTACTTTCACCCCAACCACTATCACCTTAGGCTACCATCACCACCTTCTCCGGTCAACAACTCCGGCGACCACCATTTCCAGCGACAACTCCGGCGCAAAAAAAAAAAAAAAAATTGCTTCAGTGTTCTTCCAACGACCAAACAGTTGAGAACTTATCAGTAAGTTCTCAGTTCTCAACTAAACTACTAAGAACACTAACAACTCCGGCGACCAAACAGTTGAGAACTTATCAGTAAGTTCTCAGTTGTCAACTAAACGACTAAGAACACTAACAACTCCGGCGATCAAACAGTTGAGAACTTATCAGTAAGTTCTCAGTTGTCAACTAAACTACTAAGAACACGAACAACTCCGGCAACCACCAACTCCGGCGACCAAACAGCTGAGAACTTATCAGTAAGTTCTCAGTTTTCAACTAAACTACTAAAAACATGAACAACTCCGGCGACCACCCACTCCGGCGACTAAACAACTGAGAACTTATTAATAAGTTCTCAGTTGTTAACTAAACTACTAAGAACACGCTCAACTCCGGCGCCCACCAACTCCGGCGACCAAACATTTGAGAACTTATCAGTATGTTCTTAGTTATCAACTAAACTATTAAGAACATGATCAACTCCGGCGACCACTAACTCTGATGACCGAACAACTGAGAACTCATCAGTAAGTTCTCAGTTGTAAACTAAACTACTAAGAACACAATCAACTCCGACGAACACCAACTTCGAGGACCACCAACTCATGCGACCAAACAACTGAGAACTTATCAGTAAGTCTCAGTTGCCAACTAAACTACTAAGAACATGAACAACTCCGGCGACCACCAACTCCGGCGACCAAACAGATGAGAACTTATTAGTAAGTTCTCAGTTGTCAACTAAGCTACTAAGAACAAGATCAACTACGACGACCAACTCCGGTGACCAAAATAACCGAGAACTTATCAGTAAGTTCTCAGTTATAAACTAAACTACTAAGAACACAATCCGGCGACCAAACAACTGAGAACTTATCAGTAAGTTCTCAGTTGTTAACTAAACAAATAAGAACACGATCAACTCCGTCGACTAAACAACTGAGAACTCATCGGTAAGTTTTCAGTTGTCAACTAAATTACAAAGAACACAATCAATTTTGCATAACTATCAACTCCGGCGACCAAATAACTGAGAACTTATCAATAAGTTCTCAGCTATCAGTTAAACTACTAAAGAGTTGAAGCTCTAAAAAGGCTTGAGAACTTGTCTTTCAAGTAACTTAGTAAGTACTTTTTCTCTTTGTACCAAATTATACTAGATTGAATGATATCTTTTTTAAAAAAATAAATAAATGAACTTTTGAAATTTTACACTAAAAAATATTGTTCTTAAATAATCTTTTCTTATTTTTTCTACATTTGATTATATTTGTGCAAAACTAAAATTATGAAAGTCAATAATAAGAATATTTTTTTTTTTTTATAAATACAAATTTGTCACTTATTTTTTTGAAACGGAAGAACTAACACCTTAATTTGAGAATTGGTGTATAATAAATTAATTAAACTTTGCACCAGAAATAAGATAATTATTTTTGAAAGAAACCACATGCAAGTTTTTAAACAAATAAAAAGTGATTCAGATGTACACTCCTTACAATGTAGTTGTTGTACTAGATAACAACTCTAACACTCGAACCCAATTTTAAGTTCTGGAGTAAGCGAACAGTTATAGTACAGCTGTAGCCTCTATCTTTCTCTCAATTTTCAATGTGACGCATCTAATTTCAAACAGGACTCCATTTATCTCTCCTTGATCCGCACCACCGTCGTCGCCATCCACACTATCACCGGCTACTCACCACATCCCCACCAAGTCCGACTGATTTTCTTTGGCCCGAAACCCAGCAACCAACAGATCTTCCTAGCCCCCTCTTGTGACAGGGTGGCTACTCTTTTGTTAAGCTCGACCTAATTGAGGGAGTAATTTTCAACAAATCAACAAACCCTAATCCTCTCTCTTATCTTTCCCCTTAGCCGCCGACACACGTACCTCTCTCTCGAATTTCCTGTGACATCCCACCCTCTTTGCAAATATTCATCCCTCTCAAAGAGATTAACCAGAGGTTTGGGAGGAAAAAAGTTGCGGGAAGGGGAGTGGGAGGGGTTAAACTGAAAGGGATATAAAGGAACCCGCCGGATGGAGGTAGGCCGGAACCTGGACGGAGTTGTAGAAGTTAGCCGGAAAAGTTAACTGGGAGGGGAGAGATAGTCGCCGGAGTAGGGGGAGATGGTCGCCGGAGCAGGGGAGGGAGACAGCCGCCAGAGTTGGGGAGGAGATAGGTTGCCGGAGTAATAGATGTAGAAAGAGAAAGTAGAGAGAGGGGGGGAGACGGGAGTGTGATTTTTTGTGTGGGTGTAACCGGGAATGTAGTTAGTCAACTAAAGGACTATATGGTTAATAAAATATTTTGTGGGATTAAGGTGTAAGTCAAAACTATCCTTGTCCTAAAATGTAGATTTGATATTACCTTCCATTTTTGTTTGGAAGAGATGAAATTGATGTTGAATTTGGTTTATTTGGTTTCGGATTTGTTTAAGATCTGGGTTTAATGCTTTGTTTGTGGTGGTTGGTGGCTGCTTTTTAATTTTGTTTTGACATGAGACGAGAAATGGTGGTGGCAGATTTGGGTAGTGGCCCCCGGAATTGGGTGGTGGCGGCGGTCGGAAATGGGTGGTGGTAGTTATCAGATTTGGGAGAAATGGTGGTGGTGGTTATTGATTGGTGGGGTTGGGTGGAGAAAGCAATTGCCACCATATTTAACAAATTGACAGTTTTGTCCCTTTTTCAAAGAAAATTATCAAAAGAACCATCATGTGACATGCACATGCCAATTTCTCGTTAAATTTCTAACTCCGTTCGGGGCTATAGGTCAAAGTAGGACTAAAGGTAAATTAGAGTGTTACTCTGGGACGAAATTCGATTTGGGGTGCAAAGTGGGATTGCCTGGATACTTTGAAGGGATAAACGTATTTTGGCCATTTAATATTTTTTGAACATTTATTTTATAATGCATTATATAGCTTTCGTCTTAGACAAAAACTTGTGTGAAACGGTCTCACGTATGAGACGGTTTTCGTTGAGAGAATAAATGGTTTGCCACCTTATGTGCAGGGCGTGACAAGCCACTTTCCTTTTTCGACAAGACCCGTCTCATACATGAGATGGTATCACAAGAGACTTCCTCTTCGTCTTAAATGAATGCTAATTTTCATGGTATGGACTTAATGAAAAAGTTAATTTTCATGAAAATATAGCACTAAAATTTCATAAAATACCCTTATTACTTCTAATTTATGAAGTATACATCAAAAGATTTTATTGCTAAATGAGAAATCTTATTGATTGTGGGACGATTTGATTTTCTTATACGCAATGTAGAATTAATAACGAAAACACACCACACAACTCTATTCCACGATTAGTCATATAATACCATTTAATATCTTGACAACCCTTACTTTGATTCTTAGCTACGTCTCTATACCTTGACCCCCCTGACTACGAATCCTGGCTACGTCCCTGGTGCACATCCCGTGCCGCGAAAAAACTATCATGGCAACGCCATTATCATTATTCTAAGTGGATCATCACTTCGGATCATCACCGCCTTGATACCAAGTTAGAAAGCAAATTTCATGTGGAGGAAAATAATTATTTTCTCTCAAGGATTTACAAAAGCACGATTCTCTTATTTATACACAATTCTAAAACCCTAATACTTGAGGAATACTCCTCTTAATATTATCCTAATATAATTTATATTCCTACCTAAAATATATCTCTTAATTTAAGTAACACGATAACATTAAAAGAACTCCTTGAGATATGCACAATCTCTTAGTTTCATTCAACTTGATCTCGTGCATATCTTTGTATATCTTTGGTTACGGCTTGGTCTCGATCTCGCACATCTTTGACTCGGTCCAGCTTGATCTCGATCCACTCAATCTCTAACATACTTAAACGGAGTTTTCCCGTCCTGAAATATAGCTTTAATTGACTTTCAGTGGTCAATTAAAATGAAAGAACACCATCCTTATAAATTTTTGAAAATTAGTATTTAATGTTACGTATATGCACCATAAAAAATAAAAAATAAGACAAAAAATTGTGTAAGACGGTCTCAAAAGTGAGACGGATCTTATTGAGAGAATAAATGGTTTGTCCCCAGTGGATCGGGCAGGGCAAATCCATTTTCTCTCTCGTCGAGATCCGTCTCATGTGTGAGACCGCCTCACACAAAAGACTGCCTCAAAAAAAATAAAACGAGGATTGAGTATGTACTTCTTTCCTAAAAGAGGAGATATAAGTTTTATTATTGCTACAAATAATTGAAGTGCTAATTATTGTGTTTTTAACGGCATAGACGTCTCACACAAAAGACTGCCTCAAAAAAATAAAACGAGGATTGAGTATGTACTTCTTTTCCTAAAGAGAGGAGATATAAGTTTTATTATTGCTACAAATAATTGAAGTGCTAATTATTGATGTTTTAACCGCATAGACGTCTAGTGATTGAAATTCCAAAAAATAGCTTTTTTAAAAAATAATTACCAAAACAACAACCCTAAAAACTTATTTACCAAAATAGCATTTTTTCGTAAAACCGGAAGTGGGAGTGCCGGTTTTAGGTTGAATCCGGAAGTCCCACTTCCGGTTTTGACCTTTTTATTTTTTTTTATTTTTTTTGCGAAATCTGATTTTTATTTATTTTTTTTTTGAATCCGGAACTGAGACTTCCGGTTTTAATTTTTTTTTTTTTCGAAATAACAAAAAAACATTAAAACCCCACCCACCGAAAGTTGATTTGGCGTTTACTTAAAACCGGAACTACCAATTCCGGTTTTGGCTTTTTTTTTTTTTTTTTTTTTTAATGTGAAATTTCTGGAAGTGGGAATAATATAACAATTCAACCACGACTTCAGGTTTTTCATAAGAGAAAGATAAAGAGAGTTTCTGAGAAGAGAAAGAGAGAAGAAATAAAGAGGATTTTTAAGATTTTGGCAAAATCTTAAAAAAGGTTAGTTTTTTTTTTTTTTTTTTTTTCGTTTTCTATGTTTGAAGTAAGATATTTAACTGTTGATTTAAATTTTGTTCATCCTTTTGTATTATGCAAGTATACATATGTAAATTTAAAATATGCCCTAACAAATTTGTGTATGAAAATTTGCTTGTTTATGCTCGATGTTCAATTTCTTGTGTTTGTGATTTATAAAAGTGTAGTTCATTTGTTAGTTTGTTTTTTTAAAACACATGGTGATTATAATGTTAAATTAAGGTTTTGACAATTGATTTTTTCAATTCTTAGGAATAAATATGAATGGACTTCCACTTATTTTCATGTGCTATTGGGGAGGAGATGATGAAAATCCGTTTGAAGGTGAACATTATGAAAAGGGGCCAAACAAACATCTTAAGGCTAAACTCGTTGGAGGTATAAAAAGTTGATTAAGAGGTTATGTAATGCGATGGTGTAGATCGACATTTTGTTCAATTACAAGTTATTGTAGATTTCCTCATGTAATTGGTCATGGAGTTGCAAATTACATTCCTTTTATCATTGAGGATGATGCATGTATGGACCTCATGTTTGATGTTGCTACTCAGTTTGTTGGGATGTCTAGCTTACAGTTGTATGTTAAGATAAGTTTAGTTGATAATGTAAATGTTGATGAAGGAGAGGAAGAGGGGGTGGGAGAGGAAGACTATGGTCATGAGGCAGATAACCTTCAGATGGGTTCTTTAAGCTGCCACCGTGAGTGGGACTTTGTAAAAAGATCGGTTAACTCAAACCTAACGTATCCATCCCTCCTCTATTCTTCCATCCAAACCTCCGCCCCTCGACCTCAAAACTAATTCATCTTCAAAATGGATCCATCGCTCCCCGCTGGTATCTTGGAGGACGACCTCTTCCTGGTCATCCTGGTCAACCCTCTAATCCGCAATCTAATCTCTCTCAAATCGAACGAGAGTTAGAATCTCCACCGCCTCATAATATACCTGGTCCGCCGGTGTCGCACAGTCCGCCATGCGTCGGCATCGCTCCGGAAAAGCTCATGTCTCTCAGGGACCCCCGATGTCGACACAAGAGTCCATAAGGAGAGCGATTGAAGAGCCGGTGGAGGATGAACATTTCCAGCGCAGACCTTGGCTATCTGCAATGGAGTATCTCACTGCAGAGGTACATATTATCCGTTGAAAATGATCAAGGAGAAATGCCATAAATATGACAGGGTGGAACAGGTATAATATTAATATTATTTATAGTTAAGGTTAATATTTAAAAATAATTGGTCGTTATTTTTTTGGTCTATTAGGTTGTTGTTGTTGTCAAGGAGTGCACACGAAGTGATTATGGCTCTCTTTTTGTGACTTTGAAAGATCCTACGGATACAATTGAAGCTACCATTGGTGACAAAGTGCTTAAGGAAAGTGAGTATGGAAGTGACATAGGTGTTGGTGCTGTTCTGATTCTTAAGCAGGTATGAAATATTTTCCTTAACATTACACTCCCTAAGGATATTTTCCTTAACATTTTGTTCTAAATGTTTTGTTTTGTTGATCTATTAGGTTGTTGTCTTCACCGTCTCACGCTCAAAAAAAGTCCTTAACATTACACTTTCCAATGTTTTTAAGGTATTCCCTAAGGATTGTTGAGTTAATTTGTTGGATATGTAATATTTGGATTTATGTCGGATTTCCTATGTGACCGGGATGTGGTCACTGAATATTTGGACTTATGTAATATTAACTATGTGACCGGGATGTGGTCACTGAATATTTTGACTTATGTAATATTTACTATGTGACTGGGATGTGGTCACTGAATAATTGGATTTATGTATTATATATTTCCTATGTGACCGGAATGTGGTCACTGAATAATTGGATTTATATATTATTATTTCCTATGTGACCGGGATGTGGTCACTAAGTGTTTGAATGTATTAATGTTGGATTTGTGGAGAAGTTTATTCTATCCTATAAAATCAACGTTTTCCATGCCAGATATTCAGTTCCGGATTCAAGCAAAAAAAAAAAAAAAAAAATCCCAGATTCGTGAAAATAAAAAAAACAAAAGGTCAAATAAAACCACAATACATAAAATTCTAAAATATTACAGAAATTTGTGAACAAGTTTATTTATTTATTTATTTCCTATGTGACCGGAATGTGGTCACTAAATAAAACCACAATACATAAAATTCTAAAAAAATAATAATCATTTCTTTCTTCTTTTTTTTCCCCTATGCCTTCTCCCTTTCCTATGTAAACAAGTTTAATGTTTTTTGTTATTTCGAAAAAAATAAAAAAAAAATAAAACCGGAAGTCTCAGTTCCGGATTCAAAAAAAAATAAATAAAAATCAGATTTCGCAAAAAAAATAAAAAATAAAATAAAAAGGTCAAAACCGGAAGTGGGACTTCCGGATTCAACCCTAAAACCGGCACTCCCACTTCTGGTTTTACGAAAAAATGCTATTTTGGTAAATAAGTTTTTAGGGTTGTTGTTTTGGTAATTATTTTTTAAGAAAGCTATTTTTTGGAATTTCAATCGACGTCTAGTTGAACAAACGGGAAAGGATCAAAGAAGAAACTATTTCAAAGAAATTATCCTCACAAGACTCCTTAAAAGTTACCATAATAAACCAAGTCATTGTAACTTTGTAAGAAAGTGGTCAACTGGTGGCAAGTAGAAACATTTAAAATCATAATTTGCCACATGAAAGTAAGACTTTAAAGAATAACAACCAACAAAAATTACATAGAAACCACTCCAACCCTTTGTGGCTTTGTCGGTATCTAAATTAAGCACGAGTTAGAGAGAGAAACACATAGTATGTGTGTGAGAGAGAGGCGTAGAGAAAGTCAAAAGTGTAGGATAAAATTGGTATCTTCCATAGTCCCTTCCCCACAGTGCCCACACATTTTGGCCACTCTGTTGCATTTAAAAGACCAAGTAACATTAGCTGTCTTTCTTGAGCCCTTTGAAAAGTCCTTTTAACTCTCACAAACACTCACCACACACTAAGCTTCCCTTTCCCGTGTGCTGACTTTCTCCCCTAATTGAATCTCTCCTCCTCTCTCCTCTCCCCTCTCCCCTCTCCCTACATATATAACCCATTCCCAACTTATTTTCAAACTCATTCACAAATCCCAAACATCTCCTAATTCTTCCTCTTTCTAGCTTCTACATTCAACAAAAAGACCTCATTTTTCTAATTATTGCCTTACTTCAAACTGCAAAAAATCTTGATATTATGGGTGACAACAATATTGAAGTCCCACCATTTTTCATTTGTCCCATTTCTTTAGAGATCATGAAAGACCCGGTTATACTCTCCACCGGGATAACCTACGACCGCGAAAGCATCGAAAAGTGGGTATTCATCAACAAGAACAACACTTGTCCGGTTACAAAACAAGCCCTAACAGAAGTCGAGTTCACTCCTAACCACACCCTACGACGACTAATCCAATCTTGGTGCACCCTTAACGCCTCGTTTGGCATCGAGAGATTCCCCACACCAAAACCTCAAATCGGAAGAACCCAAATCCAAAAACTCATCAAAGACTCCAAATCACCACACTTACAAATGAAATGCCTCAAAAGACTCAAATCCATCGCAATGGAAAATGCCACCAATAAACGGATAATTGAGTCGGCCGGCGCAGTTGACTTTCTAGCTTCTATCTTGATCAACAACGTTGCTTCCCAAGAAGTTTCTGATGAAGCCCTAAGTATTATCTACCATTTACAGCTTTCCCAAACAAGCCTTAAGGACCTGTTTGGCAAGAACGGTGAATTCGTAGATTCTTTGACTCGTGTCTTGCAACGCGCCAATTACGAGTCCCGAACCTACGCAGTTCTTTTGTTAAAGTCAATGTTCCAAGTAGCTGAACCGATTCAAGTGATAAGCTTAACACCCTCATTCTTTTATCGAACTGGTCCAACTCCTCAAGGATCAAATATCGGAAAAGGTCCAAAAGGCCACTTTAAAGCTCCTAGCAAATGTATGCCCTTGGGGGCGAAACCGTATTAAAGCAGCCGAGGCAGGGGCAGTTTCAGTATTAATCAACACCCTTCTCAATACCTCGGAAAAGCGTGTAGACGAGATGGTGCTGATAATGTTGGACCAACTCTGTCAGTGCGCAGAGGGGCGGGCGGATCTACTAAAGCACGGAGCGGGGTTAGCGGTGGTGTCGAAAAAGATACTTAGGGTTTCTCAAGTGGGTAGTGAGAGAGGGGTACGGATTTTGCATTCGGTTTCAAGGTGTGGTACAGGTGTGGTACACGAAATGTTGCAGTTGGGAGTGGTGGCAAAGCTTTGTTTGGTGTTACAAGTGGATTGTGGGAGTAAGACTAAGGAAAGAGCTAGGGAAATACTCAAGTTGCATTCAAGGGTTTGGAAGAACTCTCCTTGTATTCCAACCAATTTGGTTTCATTATATCCTGCATAATTGGAGGATATATTGAAATGTATATTTAGAATAGGATAATATATTGTGGAAAAAATTGTAGCCCAGAGAAAATATTTCATGGTACATATATATGTAAAAATGTTATTGATTATTGAAGATTAGTGATTCTTCCTCCAACCAAATTATTTTGTAAATTTAGTAATTGTCAACATTGTTTTGAGCATGTTATAAAAAATTTGTGACTTTAATATTATTCAGCTACCTTTAAGGATGTCATGAGACCGAACTTGACGTTGTCATGCTCGAGCTTGATTAAAGCACTAGCTTAGTAGCTTTTAATAATGGATTAGTTTGAGCTTGTTGACTCGTCAAGATTTGAGCAAAGCGAGACAAAGCAACTGATTACTTCTTCTAGTAATATATTAAAGAGTGTGTTTTGGAGGAAACTAGTTCCTTCATAAGTTATAAAAAGTCATGTTTTTAACACTTAAACCCCAAATCTAAAACCCTAATCCCCAAACCTTAAACCCTAAACCTAAACCTAAACCTAAACCCTATAAAAACAGGACCTTTTATAATTTTGGGAGAAACTAGTTTCACCCAAAACTTTCTCTATATTAAAACATTTGGGACTACTTGTACAAATATTAAATCATTTTTACGTTTCTTTCTTATGTCTTACCCTACCTAACGTTGTCAGCTATGAACATATGTGAAAGGCCCTGTTAAACTTGATAAACAGATAGTTAAGACTAGACAGCTAACACTACATGTTAGCTGTTTGATAATTAGTAAGAAAAATAAAGGGAAAAAAAATACCAAAAAACCTTTCTAAAAAATTTTCATATCCAAAAAACCCATAAAATATTTCTTCAATCTAAAAAGTCCTAAAATTAAATTATCAATACCAAGAAACTCAAACATTAAAGAATTGACTAACGCCGTTAAGTTTGAGTATTCATATTAATAAAAAAAATTAACTTTCCTTTCAATTAATGACGTATTAAAAATAAAAATGTTTTTTGCAATGTAAAATAATTTACTTGTGATATTATTAGATATATTAAAAATAATAATAGTTATAACAACAAAAAATATATTTAATTATTATTATTATGTTACTTAATTAATAGTTTTTAATAATACAGTTAATAATAAAAGTAATAATAATATAAAAAATAATGAATGTGATAATATTGAAAAGAATATCATCGTAAATTTTATTACTTTTCTGATCTTACATAATAATAATAATAATAATAATAATAATAATAATAATAATAATAATATAATAATAATAATAATAATAATTAAAAAAAAAAACCTTAAAGAAGCGAAGCACCTTCCAATTACTTCTCCAATATATCAAAACTTCATATTTTTATTATCAAATATTAGGTAATAAAATAATAATGATAATAATGATTAGGGGAGGCAAATAGCCGTTGGGGAACAAGGCGCAGAGGAGTAATGGTGTCTTTGACTGGCACTTGGTCAAGCTTTGACTGACAGATGTCAGTTCAAGTTGGGAGGCTTCATGGCTGTTGTATATTGCTTGTGCAGACCTTCATTCAATGATTGGAATTAATTTTCCAATCATTGGAGCAATTTCCTTCTCGAGGTTTTGTTCAAATCTGCCTTAGGTGTCACAATGGACTGGTTTGAACTTGTCTTAGCTGTTAGGTTTTCAACAGTTTATTCTTGAAGATTTGTTGATGGATTGACCTTGCATATTGAATGAGAATGCTTGAAGATCTGAATGGATAGTCTCTCTATTAATCACAGGTTTGATGGAGAGATTGGTGATGATTGGTTTGAGCTTAGCTCTCTGATCTGGAAAATGGGATGCCTGTGCTCAGGTCTTTTGAGTGCTTGATGTAATGGTTTCTGAGATTGATCATTTCTTTATCAAAACTTATTTACTATGATTGATATATGATTAAGCATAGTAGGGACTAACAATATTCCCATTTTTGGTAAAGAAATAACATTATAAGAGGACCTGCAAAGAAATTATGCTAATGAAAAATTACTAATGAAGAAATAATATTCTTGATGGATCATTGTGCATACATACTGTGAAACAAAAGTAGAAATGACAGGCTTAACAGCTAATAAAAAAAAAGGGAAAAAACTGAAGTAAAGCTACCTAGGGGTTGAACAGCTTATCCATTTCTTCTTACTCTCTTTTGTTGCTCAACATCTATCTTTCTTGGAGAAGATGAGCTTTTCTGGCTAGTCCACAAATCACTAACAAATTCATTCTACGAGTTATGCAGTCAAAACTAACACCGAAACTCTTAGTTTAACCCTTTTCAGCACCCTCGAAGCTCTTCGAATCATCAAGAAGCTTCAATCCTAGTTCTTGCCAATTAAGGTAAGTATCCTAACCCTTTTTATCTACGTTCTTGTTATGTTCTTAGGCTAGATCTATTTTACGCATGTTTTCATTATGTTTATTCATTCATATTCATATGTTCTTTATGCGTTCATCATGTTCTTAGTCTAAATTCATAATATATGCTATATTTAGGGTTGCAATCTTCATACTATGCATGTTCATTCGTATGATCTTCATGTCCTTCATATCATTATGCTAGATCTAGGGTTTTGATCTTCATATATACATGTTATAAATAGCCTATGATGATCTAGGGTTTCATCAAACCCTAATACGATCTAAGAACTACTTCTAAACCCTTAATCTTTAGATAAATACTCCCTCTCCCTTATGCATGATCCCTACTTCTTCCTCCTATTCAAAATTATCAATGAACTACGCTGACCTGAGCTTGTCACGTTGAGAAGAACATAGGCAATCCTCGGATCCGGTCTCAAACACTAAACACACACAAGCACGTTTGATCATGATAGAAAGACTGATTCGTCGGGCAATATGAGTGATCACGTTAATATTCTTCTTCTATTGTAAATTGACCCTCTAACACAATTATTCACATAATTAGTTTTTACAATGTTTTAACTACAATAAAACGGCGTGATGACTCTCAATTTTAATCCCGTGTATTCACAATAAGATATACTCCCTATATATAAATACTCCATCTGTAACACTTTGATTTATAAAAATGAGCTTTGGCACAAGGATCAAGTAAAATGATGAAAAGGTGATATGTTGTAAGTGTACTAATTAGTTGGATATAAGAGAGAAAGTGGGGTATGGAATAACAAGTGAGTCATTGTTGTGTGTGTGGCAAGTGAGTCTCATTTTTTTTAAAGTATATTTTAAAAAATTTGGATACTTAAATGAACGTGGGACAACTAAAATGACATTTTTTTTTTTTAGATTAAAGTGATATAGAGGGAGTATATATATAACAACTATTCATTACTATTCTCTACTCCACTTTCTTTCTCCTACCTCACTTTTCATACTTAAAACAACTACTTCCTCCATCCCAAAACCACCATTTTGAGAATGTACAGAAATTAAGAAAAGAGTATATATATTCAAAAATATTGTGAGTCGGAAAGAGGTTGTGAGTATGATAAGTTGAGTGTGATTTACAAGTGGGGCCTAAAATTAAGTGTGTGAGTATGACAAGTGAGATAGAGAGAATAAAAACTAATAAAATTTGAACATTTTTAAAAGAAGTCATACCAATAGGACACTCAAAAAAGGAAATTAGTACTCCCTCCGACCCAAATTAATGTTCTTAGTTTGACTTTACACGGAGATTAAGAAAAAGTAAATGTTGTGAGTATGAAAAGTAAAGTAGGAAAGGGAAAGTGTGTAGGGAGTTTTTGTTGTGAGAATGACAAGTGGGACCCACTTTCCATTTTAGGTAATAAAGTAAAGTAAGAACCTTAAATTGGGACAGACTAAAAAGGAAAGTAAGAACCTTAAAGCGGGACAGAGGGAGTACAAGATATTTCAGGATGAAAGGAGTATTCACTACTATTTCTTCTTTAATTTCCAAGCACCCCCAAAATTGTGCACATTATTGTCTCAAAAATTATTATTATTTTGAGACGGAGTATACATAAATAACATCCTCGCTAGTATAGTATTTTCTTCATTGTTATTATTTTACCAGAAACTATATCATCCATCTCAGAAAGATAATTTTTTTTGATTTTTGATAGTTAATTTAAGAAAACGTCGATCAAACACCATTCAGTCAATTTTAAGAAAAAATGTTATCTATTAATCGTTTCGTAACTTATCAATTACAATTTCTAAAATTTCATTAAAATCATAGACTAACATTAGTGTTTGTTCAAAGTTGATCTGCTTATATTGATGTAGACACCCCGCCTTGGACCGCTCACCCCGATTACACATTTGATTTTGTGTTTCTCCATATTTTAAGTGTTTCTCGTTAGTTTCTGTTACTTCTGTTAAGTTCCTAACTGATTTCGTTAAGTCCAGGGACAAAACTGAATAACAGTGTTGACTTTCTAGTCCATTCTGTTGTTTTTGCTGTTGGTAGTGGTGCCCTAGGCACGTTTAATAAACGTTGTAATTGTTATCATTTATTTCATATCAATAAAGAGATGTTTTGATTATTATTGTTGTTCATGTTTACTTATAATAATCTCCGTCCCTAGTACTTGTTAAGCACTAGTATAAAGGCTAAGTGATCATGGGATGATCATGTTAGATTTATGGGTACTTGTTTGGAACAAGGTACTGGACATGACCCGCTGTATGAGATTTATGTCATGGTCTATGTCGTATATATATATCTCATATTAGTTATGTCATTTGAATCCTTAGACATGAAGTTATTATAGTCTTCCACTTGATGAACATTATGTTTGACATATTCAAACGCTACCTTTAACCCGGTAGTTATAAATGGTATGATTGGCATAATCGGATTCACGTAGGGAAGAGTAATAAGCTAAATGGATTTGTCCCTTTTCGGAGAGATGTCAAGCTTAGGCCTCTCGTAGGAATGATGTTGATGAAAATGTTCGGCCGGACTCAAATGAATTGATTAGATCAATGTCATTTGAATTATCAACATATTCGGAATCGAGAAAGTATTGAACAAAACAAGTTGACTTGTTGACCATGACTTGTGTTCAATGACATCGTGGACAAAGGGATTGTGACATATTCTAAAGGAATGCGAACTTGTATCTAGTTATACTATTTGGGTAGGTATGACGGTTTGCTAGAACCTAATCATATCTTATGGTTTCATGTTTGAACCCATTGCCAACTTAGTGTAATCCTAGAGGGACACACACAATATAACGAATCTTAAATAAGGACTATATTGGAATATTGAGTCGAAGGACTTTGGAGGGATTTGGAAATTAGGGAAATCTGGGGAAGGTGTGCGACCGCACAAAAGGGCTTGGGCGCCTGCACAGCTTGGCTCAAAAAAGTACCAGAAACCTTCCAGATAGACGTGCGGACGCACATGTGGTTTTGGGCGGCCGCACACCATGACGGGACTGGTTTCCTGATTTGATTAGGAAAAGAATTTTGGACGGGTTTTGACACAAGTTTCCTATTTGGAATAGGTCTAACTTGTATATAAACAGCCAAATTCGGGCCAGAATAATCCAAAGCTTTTGTGCAAGTCTCCAAAGAGTTTGAGAGAGTTTTATTTTGTTCTAAGATATCTTAGATTGAAGAACAAAATAATACACAAATAAAATTCCTTATAGTTCATATTGATTGTGAAAACGTGTTTCACAATTTTGGTCTAGCAACCAAGATCAAGTGTTCTTGATATTCATTCAAAGTGTGGATACCGCTAGAGGGTGAAGCTTATCATCTTCAAAGTTCGTGTTCTTACTTGTTCGTGATTAAAGCTTCAATTTCTCCACCAAGATCAAAGACCAAATTCAAAGTCATCAAGGGTTAGTTTTCTAGTATTCATATTGCAAGTATTTGATTCAATCATATGAACGGATCTATGGGCTTTGGGTTTCATAAAATTTTAAATGCTATTTTCCGCTGCGCATGTTACTACGAAAACCCAACAGTGGTATCAGAGCCCCGTTCATGTTGATTATTTCAATACCTAGATCATGTTGTGTGTATATAAATTCTTTATGTGCCTAGCATGATATGAATATTAGATTATATGATGTTTATGTGTTATATGATTTTATGTGGTTTATTGTTTTACAACTTTAATCGCACTATTGAATCGCACTAAAAATTATGTTGGATTCTAAATTGTTTGATTATTAATTTTTGATTGAATCAAAGTTTTAATAATCGGGGAAAACAATTTTGAGACAAATTTTTGAACTTTAAAAATTATGTCTAATGCTACTGTGCGACTGCACAGAAAATATTGGGCGATCGCACATGTTTGGGCGACCGCACAGATTTCCTTGGGAGGCCGCACAGTTGGTCAGAATCAGAATCAGATTACGGAATTTTGATGGGGTCCAACCGAATCAGTGACAATACCGGCCAGACCTGTTGATCTGGAGCGGGTTTTGGGCAGTTGGTTTTGGTGTGGATCTTGGGGTTTGATTTTCCTATTTGTTTTGATCTTGTGATTCTAAGATTGGTTCAAGGTTTGGATGGCTAATCTACGTTCATCGAGATTGTGTTTCCCAAACTTGATCGCAATCAAAGTTTCAAAGATAAAACGAAGTTAGAATTATGAAGAGTTCATAATTGCTAAAATTGAGAAACAAAGTTATTGATTCAATGATTGGAGATCCATGTGGAATTGTGGATGCAATTGGCCTACGTTTATCGAGACCATCTATTGCTTAGTTTCGACCAGATGGACTACTTTTTTGGTTTCTTGAATTAGTGCGGAATTGTGGATGCCTGATGGCTTAGTTTCGGCCGCACTTCTTGTTGTCTTGATTTGGAAGATGATAACCAAAGTTCAAAGAGTCTCATCCTCATAATTATAGAGAAACTAATGACACATAAATATTATGCTTAAATTAATGGAGATTAATTTAGTGGCTAAACTTGATGCGTAACATGTTTATATCATGTGCTCATAAATGTGTTGTATGCTATATGTGATGAACCTTCAAAGAAAGTTTTAAGTTCTTTTTGCCATGCCATGATTAAAACACTTGTTTATACATGGGTGATTTTGATGTGGGTTCGCCTCCGCGAGATGCATTAATTTTATTAATGTATGAGCAAGATGAGGTTCATTAATTCAATGTAGGCTTGCCTCCGCAAGGTGCATTAAATTGAATGGTTCCTATACGTTTAAAATGGTTGGACTTAATTAGGCGTCCAAACAGTTTTGGGCCTAGGCAAAAGATGAGATTAAACATGCTTTTTGAAATTGAATTTCTCAAAGAATCTCATAAAAGAATCTAAGAATCATATGGGATATGATTGACATGATTGTCTACCTAATCAATTTAGTTTTGAGCGGTCCGCCTCCGTGGACTCAAAAGTTAAAAAATTAAAGTTGGATCTTAGCCCAATTAAAATTATATTATACATTGGATGTATATGAAGGTTATATAATTTAGTGGGAGTATTTTTGTTTGAAAAGTACATTATTTATTTCTTTAATGAAACCGGTACTTATTAAATTTTGGAAATTTTGCATATTTGTAGACAATGACTACTAACACTCAATCAATTCCGTTGCGATCGATCCTTGAGAAGGATAAGCTCCAAGAGAATGGTACGGACTTTATGGATTGGATCCGTAGCCTAAGAATTGTTCTTAGGCAAGAAGATAAGTTGTACATTCTCGATGGGCTCTTCCTGCTGAACCAGAACCTACTGCCCCTAGGGCAGAAAGAGACAGTTACAAGAAACATCGTAATGATTCTAGAGATGTAAGCTGTCTCATGCTTGCTACCATGTGCTCAAAACTCCAACAAAGTTTGGAACATTTGGAAGCCTATGAGATAGGCGTGGAGTTAAGAGCCATGTTTCAAGAGCAAGCTAGGCAAGAGAGGTACAAGACCATTGTTGCATTCACTTCTTGCAAGATGAATGAAGGGCAACAAGTGAGTCCTCACATGCTAAAAATGAAAGGTTATGTAGAGCACCTTGAGAAACTTGGCTATCCAATCCCATTGGAGTTAGCTACGGATCTCATTCTTAATTCATTGCCTAAAAGTTATAATCAGTTTGTGATGAATTATAACATGCATGGAATGGATAAGAATCTCTCCGAGTTGCATGGGATGCTTCAAACTGCGGAGATGAATATTGTGGAGAAATGTTCTCCCGTGCTCTTGGTTCATGATGGGAAGAAGGCTAGTGCCAAAGGAAAGGGTAAGAAAGTTGTCAAACCCAAGATAAGCAAGGCAAAGGTTGCCAAGGCTTCTGAGGCAAAACCTGATTCACAAAAGGATGCAATCTGTTTCCATTGTCAAGAAATTGGTAATTGGAAACGTAATTGCAAGGCTTTCTTGGAAGAGCAAAAGAAGAAGAAGGGCAGCAAGGCTGCGTCGACTTCAGGTATCTATATGATAGATATTCTCTTTTCTACCACTGATTCTTGGGTATTGGATACCGGACGTGGTTCTCACATTTGTTTAAATGTGCAGGGACTAAAGAATAGGAGACTACTTAAAGAGGGTGAAGTAGACCTACGCGTGGGGAATGGAGCAAGAGTTGATGCATTAGCCGTAGGGACTTATGAAGTCACTTTACCTTCCGGATTAATTCTTGTTTTGAACAATTGTTATTATGTTCCGGATTTAAGTAGAAATATTATTTCAATTTCTTGTATGGATAATGAAGGTTTTAAGTTTCTTATTGAGAATAAGAAATTTTCTATTTATTTAAATGATGTGCTTTATGGTATTGCTAATTCATTTAATGGCCTTTATGTCTTGAATGTCAAGAATGAAAATAATGACAATGTCTATCATATAAATAAGAAATCTAAACCTAATGATGTAAATCATACTTATTTGTGATATTGCCGTCTTGGTCATATTAATGAGAAGCGTATCTCAAAACTCCATGGGGACGGACTTTTGGGTTCATGTGACTTTGAGTCATATGATACTTGTGATTCGTGTCTTCTTGGAAAAATGACTAAGACACCTTTTACCAAATTGGGTGAAAGGGCAAGCGACTTATTGGGGTTGATACATTCCGATGTATGCGGACCATTAAGTAGCAATGCTAGGGGAGGATTTCAATACTTCATAACCTTCACTGATGATTATAGTAGATTTGGGTATGTTTACCTAATGAAACATAAAAGTGAAGCATTTGAGATATTTAGAATATTTCAAAATGAAGTAGAAAAACAACTTGGCAAAAGTATTAAGGCACTTCGATCAAATCGAGGTGGAGAATACTTGAGTCATGAATTTGATGATCATCTAAAGAATTGTGGAATAGTTTCACAATTGACTCCACCCGGAACACCACAATGGAATGGTGTGTCCGAGAGGAGAAATCAGACTTTGTTAGACATGGTTCGATCAATGATGAGTCAAGTTGATCTTCCAATATCCTTTTGGGGTTACGCTCTAGAAACCGCTGCATTCACACTAAATCGTGTTTCAACTAAATCGGTTCAAAAGACTCCATATGAGATGTGGAGCGGAAAGAAAACTTGTTTATCTTTCATGAAGATTTGGAGTTGCGAAGCCTTTGTCAAAAGACTTGTCTCTGACAAACTTGCATACAAATCTGACAAATGTATTTTCGTGGGATATCCAAAGGAAACTAGAGGATATTACTTTTACAACCGTGAGGACAACAAAGTTTTTGTTGCCCGAACTGGTGTCTTTCTAGAGAAAGAGTTTCTCTCCAAAGAAATCAGTGGGAGTAAAATAAATCTTGAAGAGATTCGAGACCCAGAAAATGAAGTTGAACCAATAGTGGAACAAGAACAAGAACCATAAGGAGTTGTGGAACCTGTTCAAAATACACAAGCAACTCGCAGATCTAGTAGGTTACGATCCGAGCCCGAGAGATATGGATTTCTCGTAACGGATAGTAATGAAGTGGAAATCATTGAGAATGATGAACCGACAACCTACCAAGAGGCGATGTCTTCTCCTGATTCGGATAAGTGGCTTGGAGCCATGGAATCCGAATTGCAATCCATGCAAGACAATCAAGTTTGGAACTTGATTGATGCGCCCGAAGGTGTAAAAACCATAGGATGCAAATGGGTCTTCAAGAAGAAGACTGACATGGATGGGAAGGTGCATACTTACAAAGCTAGACTTGTAGCGAAGGGTTATAGGCAAGTTCATGGTATTGACTATGATGAAACCTTTTCACCCGTAGCAATGATCAAGTCTATAAGAATTTTGCTTGCCATTGTCGCATATCATGACTATGAAATATGGCAAATGGACGTCAAAACCGCTTTCCTAAATGGAAAAATACAAGAGGATGTGTATATGACACAACCAGAAGGTTTTGAACAGAATTCTAAGGTATGCAAATTGCAGAGATCTATCAATGTATTGAAGCAAGTTCAAGGAGTTGGAATCTCCGTTTTGATGAATCGGTCAAAGAGTTTGGTTTCATCAAGAACGAAGATGAACATTGTGTATACAAGAAGATTAGTGGGAGCATAGTGCTATTCCTTATTTTATACGTGGATGACATATTACTCATTGGAAACGATATTCCTACACTTCAGTCCGTGAAGACTTGGTTAGGAAAATGCTTCGCAATGAAAGATATGGGTGAAGCCGCATATATACTTGGCATTAAGATCTATAGAGATAGATCAAGGAGGCTACTTGGTTTAAGCCAAAGTACATACATTGATTAGGTCATTAGAAGATTTCGTATGGAAAATTATAAAAGAGGAACCTTACCAGTGTTACATGGAATTTCTCTAAGCAAGACTCAATGTCCTAAGACAAAAGATGAGCGTGAGAAAATGAATGATGTTCCATATGCGTCGGCAATTGGGTCCATCATGTATGCCATGATTTGTACTAGGCCGGATGTATCTTATGCTTTAAGCATGACAATTAGATACCAATCCGACCCTGGTGAAAATCACTGGATGGCTGTAAAAGCGATTCTTAAGTACTTGAGAAGAACTAAAGATTCGTTTTTGGTCTATGGAGGAATGGAAGAAGATCTCGTGGTAAATGCTTACACGGATGCAAGCTTCCAAACCGACAAAGATGATAGTCGATCACAATCGGGTTTTGTGTTTATGTTAAATGGTGGAGCTATAAATTGGAAGAGTTCCAAGCAAAGTACAACCACTGATTCTACAATGGAAGCTGAGTATATTGCTGCATCAGATGCTGCAAAGGAAGTTGTTTGGATTAAGAAGTTCGTTACTGAACTTGAAGTGGTTCCTAGTATTGCTAATCCAATAGACCTTTATTGCGATAATAATGGTGCTATTGCTCAAGCAAAGGAACCAAGAGCACATCAGAAATCCAAACACATACTTAGGCGTTTTCGTATCATTCGAGAAATCGTTGATAGGGGAGACGTAAATATATGCAGAGTACCTACTGATGACAATGTTGCGGACCCGCTAACAAAGGGACTTCCACAAACTAAACATGAAGGTCATATTAGGTCCATGGGTATTAGATACATGGGAGATTGGGCCTAGGGCAAGTGGGAGATTGTTGGTAGTGGTGCCCTAGGCACGTTTAATAAACGTTGTAATTGTTATCATTTATTTCATATCAATAAAGAGATGTTTTGATTATTATTGTTGTTCATGTTTACTTATAATAATCTCCGTCCCTAGTACTTGTTAAGCACTAGTATAAAGGCTAAGTGATCATGGGATGATCATGTTAGATTTATGGGTACTTGTTTGGAACAAGGTACTGGACATGACCCGCTGTATGAGATTTATGTCATGGTCTATGTCGTATATATATATCTCATATTAGTTATGTCATTTGAATCCTTAGACATGAAGTTATTATAGTCTTCCACTTGATGAACATTATGTTTGACATATTCAAACGCTACCTTTAACCCGGTAGTTATAAATGGTATGATTGGCATAATCGGATTCACGTAGGGAAGAGTAATAAGCTAAATGGATTTGTCCCTTTTCGGAGAGATGTCAAGCTTAGGCCTCTCGTAGGAATGATGTTGATGAAAATGTTCGGCCGGACTCAAATGAATTGATTAGATCAATGTCATTTGAATTATCAACATATTCGGAATCGAGAAAGTATTGAACAAAACAAGTTGACTTGTTGACCATGACTTGTGTTCAATGACATCGTGGACAAAGGGATTGTGACATATTCTAAAGGAATGCGAACTTGTATCTAGTTATACTATTTGGGTAGGTATGACGATTTGCTAGAACCTAATCATATCTTATGGTTTCATGTTTGAATCCATTGCCAACTTAGTGTAATCCTAGAGGGTCACACACAATAGAACGAATCTTAAATAAGGACTATATTGGAATATTGAGTCGAAGGACTTTGGAGGGATTTGGAAATTAGGGAAATCTGGTGAAGGTGTGCGACCGCACAAAAGGGCTTGGGCGGCCGCACAGCTTGGCTTAAAAAAGTACCAGAAACCTTCCAGATAGATGTGCGGACGCACATGTGGTTTTGGGCGGCCGCACACCATGACGGGACTGGTTTCCTGATTTGATTAGGAAAATGATTTTGGACGGGTTTTGACACAAGTTTCCTATTTGGAATAGGTCTAACTTGTATATAAACAGCCAAATTCGGGCCAGAATAATCCAAAGCTTTTGTGCAAGTCTCCAAAGAGTTTGAGAGAGTTTTATTTTGTTCTAAGATATCCTAGATTTAAGAACAAAATAATACACAAATAAAATCCATATAGTTCATATTGATTGATTGTAAAACGTGTTTCACAATTTTTGTCAAGCAACCAAGATCAAGTGTTCTTGATATTCTTCAAAGTGTGGATACCGCTAGAGGGTGAAGCTTATCATCTTCAAAGTTCGTGTTTACTTGTTCGTGATTAAAGCTTCAATTTCTCCACCAAGATCAAAGACCAAATTCAAAGTCATCAAGGGTTAGTTTTCTAGTATTCATATTGCAAGTATTTGATTCAATCATATGAACGGATCTATGGGCTTTGGGTTTCATAAAATTTTAAATGCTATTTTCCGCTGTGCATGTTACTACGAAACCTAACATTTGCCATCTCCAAGGCACGCTCTTTCACCTTTTGGGGCCAGAGGCGCGCGCATCCCGCCACCAAGGCAGGAGGCGCACACCTGGGCGTCAGCTACAGATTTCTGTCCAAGAATCCCTCCCTTGCTCCTTTTAACAGGATTTGTCCGGGAAACTGACCTTTGTGACTTGGTTTTGGCACCAAAAACACACCTTCTTTACCTATAAAAACCCCTCTAATTCACCATTGGAGGGGAGGGAGATTTGAATCATTAACAAAACTATACACAAATACTTACAAGGCATTTTCCTAGAACCTTTGAAGGAGTCCTTGAAGCTCTTTGAAGTATAGGTAAAAAGACTACTCTTTTTCCATTCTTTTCTACTTCATCTTTTCTCTCTTTCTTTTGCTTTAATTCAAAAGTGCAATCACCCAAATATTTTTTGGGACATGACATCAAAGACTACTTCACTTCATTGAAGCTAGTCATGATGTCATCTCCCTATATTCCAAACACCCCTTTTTTACCCCCCCCCCCCCTTTATCATCAAGAATAAGAAGAACATTTCATCATTTATGTAGATTTTGATCAAGAAAGATCAACTTTAGTTGGGCGAGATGGGTGTTTAAGTACTTCCCATCTCGTAACCTAACCCCCGAACCTCATAACAAAGAATCTCTGTTTTCGTAATCAAACTTAGGCTATAAACACTAGGTTTTTCTTATGTTCCTCTAAAACATAGGTGGCGACTGTAAAACACAAATTGACATCCTAGGGTAAAACACGCGCTTTAGCCAAGCCGTGGCACCCCGGGGTATCTACAGTGGCGACTCCGCTGGGGACGTTTGAGGGTTAAACTTGCGTTTCTGATCAAAATCTACATCTTTTCTGGGCATTCTGGTTCCTGATGGAGGGAAGCGTGCGCCTCTGGCCTTTTTGGCCTAAGGCGCGCGCGGCCCACATCAAGGACCAGAGTCACCCGCTTCCTGATGTTCTTCATGTTCTTCTTCTTTTTTCTACACTAATCATTTCTGCAGGGGTTAAAATATACATTCAGGACCAGGGCAATCCCCTGAGTCCAAAGTCTGACAATCTGACAGGTTTGCCCAGAAGCGGGCGCCTCCCATTGACACTGCGCCAGGCGCGCACATCCCACAACACAGGCCAGAGGCGCGCGCTTCTGGGTGATTTTCCAGAACAGGTACAGTTTCAGAACAGAGCAGAATGATTGGGGTGTGGGCACAGTTTCCTGCATCATGGACTGATTTGGACCTCTTAACTGTTTCATTTTGTGTTTTGTTTTATAGGTCACACGGGTGATTCGAGAGTTGTAATTATGTGCTTATTTGCTTTTCTTTCATAAAAAAAAGAGTAAAAAAATGTTTTGTCATATGTTGGACCTCACACTACGTGCACAGTCTCCTATAAATTGCTCACTATCGAGTCGCACAAGTTTATAACCCCAAACCCGTCGAGGCCCGTCCTAGAGAGTTTCAAGCTCCACCCGACCTTGACTCTTTCGAGCGGTAAACCTCAACCCGTGGCGTAGTTCATGACTACATGTCGGGGGTGACCTTAAGCCTCTCATTAGCCGAGCACAAGCCAACACAATTCTAGTTAGGGTCTAACACTCCGTGACTAAAGTTGGTTTTCATGCGCCGAGATTTCCCTAAACTAATGTCTTCAAAACATACATGCCAAGTGGTTATCATGGACGAAATAAAACTCCGTCCCCAAGTGGTTATTATGGACGAAAATAAAAATCCATCCCCGCATGTATGCATTACTACATTAATTTAGTTTAATCCCGACATGTGTAGGATTCACAAGCGTGATGGAATCCGATGAGTATATGGGACCGCGAGATGGTCTATATACTAGTGTGACGATTCCATTATTTTCTTAGAAACTCAAAAGGGATCCCGTCCCTCCGACTTATAAAAAAAAGTCTTTTTCTTATGTGGTTTTGAGTCGTGTGCCCAATGTGTGCTCTAAGCCTCTTCATGGACCGAAAGTGTTACTCAAGACTGACAGGGCCTCTTCTGCAATATAGGTTCAATTGGTACTTACAGAGTCTACCGGGATTCAGCGAATCGGTTAGTTCGTGAAGTGATTACTCCAACAACTCCAACAGCAACCATGACCGGCAGCAGCAACACCATGTCTCTCGAGCAGCTTTCAGCTATGGTCCAAGTGCTCCAAGATCAAGTCTCCACTCTAATAAGGAGGCTCAAATAAGGATGATCTTTGGCAATCCCACCTCGACAATCAAAGGGAGGCCCACGAGGCGAGATGGAGCAAATGAAAGAAAGCTCACCAAGATTTCGAGTGGTAAAGACAAAAAGAACAATGAAGAGTCCGAGTGGACTAAGGGTTTGTTTCAAAGCCCTTATGTTAGTGACCGTACTAAGAAAGTGGGGGGAACCGAGCACCGAGAACAATGAGCACAAGATGTTTGATTCAATTATGGCTTACATAGATCAACGCTTCAACGGCCTCAACGTGGGGAAAAGTCCCGACACGAGCCTTTATCAGTCCTCCATTATCATGAGCACAATGGCTGCTCTCCCCGACAAGTTCAAGATGCTCGACATCAGCAAGTTTAAGGGAAACTCTTGTCCCATGGCACACATCGAGACTTACATTTGGGCTATGGTACCGAAGAAGGTCTCTCCTAAAGTTATGGCACAATGCTTCCCTCTTACTCTCGAGGGGGCGGCAAAGGATTGGTATGCAACTGTCCCGCTCACAGTCCATCTTGATTGGGACGCCGCCATACTTGCCTTCAAGAGTCAATACCAAGGCAACACCACCCACCGGCCAACCAAGAAAGAGCTCGAGAACACTACTCAAAGGGACAATGAGTCCTTCATTGACTTCACGAGAAGGTGGAATGACAAGCTTGCTGAAATTTTCGAGAGGCCTAACACCAAGGACCAAATGGACATCTTTCTTAAGTGTCTAAAGATTGATCTCCGCACCCACCTAAGTGGGGCTTGCTATGCCGATTTCTCACAAATGTATGAGGTGGGAATCCGAATGGATGAGTTGCTCAAGGAAATCAAGAAAAGTGATCCTAACTTCCGTTACAAGGCTGCCTCTAACTCTGCCAAAAAAGAGGCTTCGGTTAATGCCGTTACTACTGACAAGGGGAATTACAAAAGGGTTCCTCCTCCACAAGGCAAGAACTTTCAAGATAATCGTGTCTATACCCCTCTCCATGGCATGACTATCACCAAGGCCTTCGAAGCTCTCAAGGCCAAGGGACAAGTTACTCCTCTCCAAGGGTACAAACCCAAGACAATGCGTCCCAACCATGCCTACCACAAGCATTGTGACAACCGCTAACATAGTTTCCACACCACCGAGGAATGCTTTGTCCTCCGCAATGTCATCCAAGATCTCATAGACAAGAAAGAGTTCATAGTACCTAACGGCGAGGATGTCAATGTAATAGAGGTAGGAGAATTTGAGGAGATCACTCATTCAATCCCAATTGTGAATGAGGGCTCCAATGTGATGAATAAATTTGACAATTCTTGTTATGTTGTGACTTACGATGAGGTAATGAGGGAAGTACTAGAGAATAGGAAAAAGAAGCAAGAGGGGGAACGTAAACATGCTAACTCGATCCGGATGAGTTATAGCAAGCAACCCCGCTACTTCTGCACCAAGCACCTCTTCTCAAAGACCGCAAGCTCGCGACACTCCCGAAGATCCATTATTGGTTCAACTCAAGAAAACTCAAGTCAACATCTCCATTTGGGACCTCATTGCATCCTCAAAGAAGCACTGAGATCTTGTCATCAGTAATCTCGATGACACGTCGATCTCTCCCGATACAACTCTCGAAGACCTTACGGCAATAATAGGTCACATTCATTTTGGCAATGTCATCACCTTTTCTGACATGGACCTTCCACCATTTGGTTCCGACCACAATGAGGCCATTTATCTCAAGGTGAGAGCAAGGGGAGACCTATCTCAAGAGTCTTGGTTGACGGTGGTTCCGCACTCAATTTAATGCCCAGTCGAATCATGGGCATACTGGGACTTAAGAATTCAGATTTGAAGCCTTCTACCCAAGTGATCCGAGGTTACGATAGCACTGCCCGCACAGTCATGGGTATGGTGGAAATAGACATTGAGTTTAGGAGCATGGTCATGTCCGTCCCGTTCCAAGTGCTCGATGTACCTTCCTCATTCAATTTGCTTTTGGGCCGACCATGGATACACAGTTCTAACGCCGTCCCTTCGACTCTCCATCAGTGTGTGAAGTTTAGAAATGGGGATGAAATAGTGACCGTTATGGCAGAAAACATCACTATCCACAGAAAGGGGGAACCCATTCACCAAATCCAACATGGTTTAGCTGACTCTACCCTCTCCGACATCTCAATCAACGCCATTGACAAAGAAGGGGCAAACGAATCATGGACCCTTGACAATCGCAAAGTCCTTCGCATGATGAGGAATATGAACTACTTCCCCGGTTTAGGCCTAGAGAAATACCAACAGCGTAGAATGCAACCCGTGGAGGTCCCATTCGTCAAGAACAAGTTTGGTTTAGAATATGAGCCTTCCAAAGATAACTTTAAATACGAGCAAGCCGTCAAGAATGAAAAGGCCCGAGCTTGGAGGGTTGTCCGTCATTATGAGGTTCCGTACGTAATCTTTCCCGAGCCATGGGTTAACAGCAAAGGTATCAGAAAGCCCGGTCTTGAAATCTTTGCCGATTGCGAGATTCAAAAATCCGAAAGGGGACCAACTCCCATATCGCCCCGAGAATGGTGGGGGAACAAAGTGACCATAGAGTCCGAGATAAAAATTACCGCAGGGGAAGAATTGACAGATTTGGCCTCCATGTTCGAAGAATTGGCCATCATGGACGAGTGCCAAGTAAATGCCATCTACGACACCGACACGAGAAAGGAGACTATCAGTGAGATCCAGCCAAGCTCCGAGCCGATCAACAACTGGTATTCTACGAAGGAACCCGTGGTATCCGAGGAATTCTTGGTCGAGAAGATGGGTTGCATTCCGCGCAAGGTCACAAAGGAAGACTTGTTCACATTCACTTTCGAGTCCGAGTGTGTTTCCGATACCATCACCCAAGAGGATATGGAAGCCATAGACGAGCGTGTGTTCCCTTCCTTTGTTAATGAAAAATTTGATCTTTTTGAGTACCCCGAGATTGCAAACATCATGAATGATGAATTAACTAATAATGAATCTAATAAACTAGTTAATAACGATTCAAATAATGATGAAATAGACCACGAAAACACAACATACTTAAATGAACTTGCTCAACAGGTCCGTAGTCGTGGAGCAAATGGTCCAGGGGCTGACGAAGAATTGCATGTTGTTAATCTGGGTACCGACGAAGAGCCGAAAGAAACCAAGATCAGAAGCTTCTTCAAGGGGGAAGAGAAAGACAGATTGACTGCACTACTTAGAGAGTTCGTGGATGTATTTGCATGGTCATACAAAGACATGCCGGGTTTAGACAGAAAGGTCGCTGAGCACAGAATTCCGATCAGAGAAGATGCTAAGCCGACAAAGCAGAAACTCAGAAAGATCAAGCCAGAATGGTCTCTACAAGTCAAAGAAGAGATAGAGAAGCTTCTCAGTGTATGCTTCATCAAAGTTATTGAGTATCCAACATGGCTAGCCTGGTCACAGTCCGAAAAGGCTAATGGCAAGGTTAGTGTTTGTGTGGACATCCGGGATTTGAATAAAGCTTCTCCAAAGGATGACTTTCCACTACCCAACATCGACATGCTAGTCGACTCCATTGCTGCTTATGAGGTCCGCTCATTTGTGGATGGTTTTGCTGGGTACAATCAAATTCTCATGGCTGAAGAGGATCAACACAAGACTACTTTCACAACACCATGGGGCACCTTTTGCTACACAGTTATGCCGTTTGGGTTAAGGAACGCTGGGGATACTTATAAAAGGGTTGTTACAGACTTGTTCCATGACATGATTCACAAAGAGATCAAGGTCTACATGGACGACATGATCATCCACTCCAAAGGGACCGACGGTCAACATTTGATCGATCTCCGCAAGTTCTTTGAAAGGATTTGTCAACACAAGATGAGGCTCACTCCCGCAGAGTGCATGTTCGGGGTCATCCGAGGCAAAGTTCTTGGCTACATGGTAACAGAAAGGGGTATTGAAGCAGATCCCTCAAAAATCAAGGCAATCATTGACATGCCTCCTCCCAAGACACAGAAAGAAATCAAAGGTTTTATGGGCAGACTTCAGTACATCAGTCGGTTTGTGTACCAGCTTACTTCCATGTGTGAGCCCATCTTCAAGCTACTCAAAAAGAATGTGGCTCTAGAATGGACCGAAGCTTGCCAAGAAGCCTTCGACCAAGTGAAGCATTACTTGACATGCCCTCCAGTCCTGGTTCCACCTCACAAGGACAAGCCTCTCTTGCTTTACCTCACGGTGAATGATGAAGCCCTAGGGGCTATGCTAGCACAAGAGCAACGAGATTCCACAAAGGAGAATGCCATTTGTTTTGTCAGTCACCGATTTCAAGCAGACGAAAAGAACTACTCCGTCTTGGAAAAGTCGTGTGCATCACTGGTTTGGGTCACTCAAAAGCTCAAACATTACATGGAAGCCTTTCCGATCAATCTAGTAGCAAAAGTGGACCCGCTCCGCTACATCTTCGAGAATCCTTCATGTCGACAAGGATAGCCAAATGGTACTTCATGCTCGCCGACTATGATATCACTTACGTCACTGTTGGTCCCAGAGGGCAACAAGGGTATAGAACCGCTAGATAGCGGTCCAAACTTTTTCGTAAAATACCCTTAAAAATCAACCGAGTACTTATCAGTTTGGTTAACTATGGTTTCAAGCACTTAAACCGAACTGATAAAATGCACAGCGGAGTTTTGTGGTTTTGGCAAAACTGATAGTTAAAGAGTTGGGCGGTTTGACTCGGGTTGAAAACACTATGATGCAACCGATAGATCAAATTGAAGATCAAAGAAAAACACAATTCACTTTTCAATTCATTTTGTATATAGATTCAAGGTAAAGACCACAAATAGAAAAGTAAATAACAAGACAGAAAAGTAAAGATCAAACACACAATTTGAAGAGGTTTGTTCTTGAATGAACTACGTCCTCTACCTAGATGGTTAATCTAGGAATTTCTAATAGCTATTTGACTTGTATTAATTAGAGGAGGTTTTAGAAGATGATTCTAAACTCTAATCAAACAATCTAACATATAAATCTATGAGAAATCAGCCGGTGTATTCGAATTATATAATCTATGTGATTATATAAATCGGGTGTGTGTGTGGAAAGGAGTCAAATGCTATAAGTATCTAAATGATGGTTTGAGCCAATGAAGAACTTTTGGTGTAAAGGCTGAGTATGGAATGATTGATGGCTTGAAGTTTGATGAAGGAATTCTAGGTTTGCTAAGGAGATGGTTTGAATATCTGGGTAACAATCTTCAAAGAAAACTTGAATACTTGGGAATAAATCTCTTGAAGCTCAGCAACCTTCATTGTTGAGAAATGAAGGCTATTTATAGGCAGTGCACCCTTGTGACCGTTGGGTAAAGATTTGAATCAAATCTGAAGGGTACAGTGCTGTTGAATTCCTTGGTTGAGCTGTCATTGTCGTCCTTTGTTTTGTCTTGTAGTCCAAGGTAGTTGTAGCACCACTACCTGACACTCGTCCTTTGTTGCTGAAAGGACTAACGGTAAACAATTCAAATTGCTTGGACAAGACCGACATTCCTTGCAGTAACTCCAAGTTAGCTTAGAGTTATTTTGACATGACATAAAATATTCCTTTACGGTTGAAAAGAGAATATTTGTCTAAGGAATAAATGACTTCTCTTGAATTCTTCATTAACTGATCGGCGGTTCCACCAGGCATAGGAGCGGTTCCGAGGATGAACTTGATGTGCGGTTTCATAAGAAATGGAAGCACGCGGTTACATGATTGTGGTTCCATCAAGTGTCATCAGCGGTTTCAAGAGAGACTTGAGGAGCAGTTTCATCAAAACCACAGAATGCGGTTTGATGAAAAACAAGCAGCTCCATGCTGGCGGTTTTTAGATAGCATGAATGCGGTTTGAAGATCTAAACCGCTAATCTAACCGATCTCAATACTCAGCCTAGACAAATAAAAATCTAGAAATGGACTTGTCTAAAAGTTGAAGTATAACTTCATTACATGCGGTCATAAAGTCCATAAAAAGACACGTGGCATGGATCAATCAAATTAAGTGGGTGTACTAACAATGAATTCTAACAATCTCCCCCTATTTGATTGATGCCATTACCACACTATAATAATAGCAAAACATTGTACTTGGTAAAAACATGTCTGAAATAAATTTCATGAAATTGCATGTCCCAAGTCAATGCACACACAATGCTAGATTATAGATTTCTAATCTATAAAAAAACAAAGGAAATGAAAAAAAATAGATAAGAAATTCATTCAGATGCATATAAATTGATATGATTTTGAAAAACAGATATGCATGTTTAAGCTGAATGTTTAAAAGAAAATGCACTTAAAAATATTTTCATGATGAATATAGTGCATGAGGTTTTAAAAATGCTAGCATTATTCCACAAACAAGCAGTTTGAATAAACAAAGTTTCGGAAACAGAATGCCATTCAATCATTCTCATTATAATTCAATCATAAAGGTTTGAAACTTATAGAGTAGGAATTATAAGAGAGAACAAAAAGACAAAGATAAAAAATTTAGTCTACTTCATCAGCAGCGGCAGGAGCTCTTTCTTCAGCGGCACCATCTGCAATATTGTCCTGCGCGGCTTGGTCATCAACGGCAGCTTGAGGGTCTTCGGAAGCAGGGGCGGTTGGAGCAACATTTCTTGAACCGGAGGGAAGGGCGGTTTCAAACACAAGTCTGTTGCACGAAGCCGAATCTCAGATGGTTCATTGATTCTATGTTCAATAGCAGCGGTTTGCTTGACCAACTTTCCAGTTCTGTGCAGTATGAGATCAGAGCTGTCAAAGATATGCTTGGCCAGAATATCAAGCTTTTCTTCTATGGAGTCCATTCTGGTATCAACTGCTTGCTGCTTTAAGGAGTAGATCTCATGGTTGGTTCTGACCAGATCTTGTAGAGCCAGTTGATTGTCCAAGATCATATTGAGCTTTTCATTTAACTGTTGCTGGTTTGATCTATCATTAATTCTATCTGATACTCTCTCCCCCTTAATGGAATCAAGATCTGACTGAATAGTTAGGAGGTGAGAGTTGAACCTAGCAGCGAAGGATTGCTGATGAAACTGAATGTGTCTAATCGCATCTATCAAATCAGCGGTTGAGGCATGAAGAGGCAGAATTGGATAAGATTGAAATGAAGGAGGGGCTCATCAGAAGGAGTATAATCAGGCATAAGCTCATCATCATCATCATCATCAGAGATGGAGATGGCATCATCAGATTGATGGGAAAGGGAGGAATGCAGTTTTGCCTTGCCTTTCAAAAGAATATGTGTCTCTTCTAATGATTGACCCATAGACACCCTAAGTGCGGTTTCAAATTCTATGGGGTCAAAGGGAAGGGAAAAAGAATAAGGAACAATATCGGTTTGAGAAGGAGTAAGAACTTGATATCTCATAAAATCATCAAGGAGGAAAATAGAAGGTGAAGGAACAATGAATAGGCGCTATAGGTTTGGAATGCAATGACAGTTAAAGTATAGAAAGAATTGGGAGGCAAGAGAAGGATCCATGAGAACCTGATAGGCGGTTTCAGCAATGATCTGTTCTGCAACAGAGAGAATGATTTGATCAACAAATGCTTCCATTTCATCCTTGGGAAAAATTGCATAAGGATTGGGGCGGCTAGCCTTCAAGAATCTGTCTTCAGCTTTGGCGGCGGCACGGGCACGAGCTCCAGCCCTTCTTTCCCTTGAAGTTTTAGTTTTGAACCACTTCAAATAAGAAGCCAGTTCTGCAGCACTCTTCCTTTTTCTTGTCTTCGGTTTTATGAATGAAACCGATGGAGGAGCCGAAAGAGATAGCGGTTGAACTGAAGAGGATGGCTGAACCGGAGATGGCAAGACCGTAGCAGCATAAGGTAAATCTGGAGATGAGGAAGGAGATGACAAAACCGGAGAAGGAGTGTGCTCAGGAGAGTCAAAGTCCAGTTTACGCTTGAGTTTTGGAGGAAAGTCCTCAGTTGACATTGGGTCAATTCATGCTCTCCTCATTTCAGCCCTTTTTCTCAATTCTTTTGCAAAACTACCTTCAAGAGGTGAGTGATCCTTCTTGTCATAGGCCTCTGAGAAATCAACTGCACCAGGTGGCCTTGACTACCAATGTTCAATAAAGTCATATTTCTTGATCAATTTCCTCCTTTTCTTCGGCGGTTGAACCTCAAGAACTTCAACATCTTGCTCAGGTTCATCTTGGATGGCCTAAGATAAGCCAGTCTGCTTAGGCACAGCCGCATCCTCAAATACATCGGTTTTCTCAGGCTGAACCACAGCCTCAGACACTTGGGTCTGCTCAGGCTCGGTTTGAGAAGAGGGTTTAAGATTAGGAAAGGCTTTGTAGATTTTAGCCAACTGTTCGTCAGTAAACTGAACAGAGGGCGGTTTTGAAGTTGGAGGTTTAAGAGGAGAGGAGGTAGTAATGAAGAGATGTGGGGAAGGAATAAGTTCAGGAATAGATGGTTTAGAAGGGGATAAGGGTTTGGTTTGAATGGATTTGGCTTTGGTGGCTTTGAGAGTGGAGGCATCCATTGCAAACTTGAGAGATTTCTCCACATTCTGACGTAATGGAGATATGTGTTTCATTTGAGGTTTTGGAGTTGAAGGTTTGGAAGTAGGAGGTTTGGGAAGAGTAGGTGAGAGTCTGATAGGGGGAAATGAGGTTGAAGTAGAAGTGGGTTTAGATGACGGTTTGGATGAGGGTTTAGAGGGAGGTTTGTCTAGGCCTGCCTTTGTGATGACTTTGGGAATTTAGGCAGAACCTTTCCTTTTTCTTGTGGGAGTGGTTTCCCTGGGTTGAGCCGCAGGTCTATGCCTTGCTGCAGGCTCCCCCTCAACCGCTTGCTCCCCCTCAGCCAAAGCACCGGTTTGATCTAAGTGACTTAGCCCTATTCTATTCAAGGTTTCAGTCTGACCTTCATTCCTTAACATCGTAGCATGGGCCTGATCAGCTATGGCACCAGTATACGGTTTGCCTGGTTTATTGAGCTGAGCCTCAGGATAAGGGCCACGTTCAGCTTCAGGTAGGGGGTCCTCACTCCAAACAGTTTGGGCAAATCTCCATCCAAACTTCATTCTGAAAGCTTATAATTTGGACAAACCGAAAATGGTCTTCTCTAAGGGGTCTAGCCAGTAATCCTTGTTGGTAGAGGAGAACTTGAATATCTCAGGTTCCTGGTGAAGAAACCGAGTAAGCAATCTGCAATGAGTTCTAATCTTGGACTTGCCAGCGGCTTTGTCAGCGGCATGGCGGTGCATAGCATTGACTATTTCCTTCATAACTACCTTGGGCCAGTGTAACTTCTTTCCTTTGTAAATTGCCACACAGTAGGCATACTGTTCTGATGTGAAGTTGTTATGGTTCCCATTCTTGCACATTACAGCTGAGTCCACCAGGTCAGATAGAAGTGCCATCACCTCTCCAAAATCCTTTTTGGAGGAATTCTTGGTGGAGAACGAACTGACTCCAATCAATTCCAAAGTAGTACTGTTCAATAGCTCCGGTTTGATAGATAAGATCCCAGAATTCTCAAGTCTAGCTAACACACCTATTTTTGTTGCGGTTAGGGTTATAACTTTGCCACAAACCGTAGATCGAATAGCATCCTCATATTGCACTTCACCAGTTTCCAAATTTCTAATTTCTTCACCCCTTGCATTTATCAGAGCCGCAGTGGTAGAGATCCCATTATCAAAGAATTCTGAACAAATAATTGGGACAAATTGAAGTTCATCCATGAGGAACAGAGGCAGGAGCTTGGTTGTTTCTAACAAATTGAGTAGCCTCCTTCCAACAGTGTCCTGTTTAAATTCGGCTTCAATGATTCTTGAGCCTGGTACAAAGTTGGATGTATCCTAAAAAAATATTCAAAGTTAGAATTGATTTGAAGAATGACAGTTTGAAACCTTAAGCAAACCGTGGTTTGAATAAGACTTACAAACTGTAACAAGGAATCCTAACAATTAAATCATGCGGTTAAAAAAAAAACAGTTAAAATAAGACGGATCAAAGAGGGAAAATTTTGAAAAAGAGTTTGAATGCACGAAGAACAAAGTATGAACATGCAAAACAAAATCTTAAACAAAATATGAGATAATTATACCAAAACGACCACAAATGGCAGATTTTAACAAAGTTCTAAAAAGGCTAAGGCAAGTAACAACATTGGAACCCAGAATCAGCAAATATGCGCAAGAACACCAAATAACCCAAAAATTGATTTTGCTCAAAATTGAACACAAGTCACAAAATAGAGTAATCAAATAGTATATATATGCAAAATGCGAGTACAACCCAACCAAAAATTTGAAGAAAAAGCTTAAAATGATCAAGGAAGATGAACAAGCTTTTTCAAGCAACAATGGCGAATAAGCATGATAAATACTGAGTTAGGGTTCAGAAATTCATACCATATCAGGCTTCGATGCTTTGGAAGATGTAGAAGTAGAAGCAAGATCGATTGTTTTCTTTGGTGCCATATGAAAATTGTTTAAGTGCGAAATTTTGAGAGAGAGAGAGTACAGAGTGTACGCAGAGAGCGCAGAGGAGAGAGAAGGGTTTTGCCAAATAGAGAAAGAAGGTAAAAAGTTAAAATGAAAAATGATTTGTCTTTTATACTCAATTAACCACCTCGGGTAGTGGAGTGGCCGGCTGAGAAAAACTTAACCGTCAGCGTACCTGTCGATTCGCATTTAATGCAGCAGAGATAATTGCACAAAATCCCTTAAGAAATGAAGTGACATAAAGTAGGGACTAAATTGCAATAATTCATACCTGAGCGGTTTGAGTAAACCGACTTACGTTTTCCTCATTAACGGTTTTGATGAAACCAATATCTCTCAGATCTGTCTTCGGTTTTAGTAGATCAAACCGAGTTTTTGCTTTCACACTCCGGTTTGGAAAAACTGAAGATATTCTTCTTGACTCTTTTGACTGGAGCCTTTATTGATGCGGTTTCAATGTTGATAGAACCGCAAGCTATTTTTGCATTTTCTTAATAGAGCCAAAATACTTAACAAAAAATTATTAGAACAAGAAATCAAGACATGAAATAATTTAAGTTAGTTCTAGCATACCCATTTCTCCTCGTAAATGAAAGAACCTTGAATTTCGAGCGGTTTGGTGAGGATGTTAGCAATTTGATCATCAGTTCCCACCTTTGCTAAGAATATGTTCTTCTTTTCAACATGATCTTTGAGGAAATGATATCTTATGCCAATGTGCTTTGTCTTTTAATGTTGAACTAGATTGTTGGAGATAGAAATTGCTGCAGTACTATCACAGTAGATAGGGAAGTTCTTTTCAAATACTTCATAGTCTTCCAACTGCTGTTTCATCCAGAGAATTTGAGAGCAACAGCTTCCAGCCGCAATATATTTAGCTTCAGCGGTTGAGACTGAAACCGATGCTTGTTTTTTGCTGGACTATGATACAAGCCGAGATCAAAGGAACTGACATGTACTACTAGTGCTCTTTCTATCAATCTTACATGCTGTAAAGTCAGCATCTGAATAACCTAACAAATCAAATGAAGATTCTTTGGAGTACCAAAGTCCAAGGTTAACAGAGCCACATAAATATCTAATAATACGTTTAACAACAATAAGATGAGATTCTCTAGGGTCAGCTTGAAATCTAGCACAAACACACACACTGAACATTATATCTGGCCTACTTGCAGTTAAGTAAAGAAGAGAGCCAATCATACCTCGCTAGAGTTTGATTCACTTTCTTACCTTGTTTATATCGATCCAAACTACAAGCCTTTTGCATTGTGGTATCTGCTGGTTTAGCGGTTTCAAGCCCGAATTTCTTGATCAAATCCTTGGTGTATTTGGCTTGATTTATAAAGATTCCATCATGACATTGCTTTATTTGGAGTCCAAGAAAGAATGTCAACTCTCCCATCATACTCATCTCAAATTTACCTTTCATTAACTTCTCAAACTTAACACACATAGTTTCATTAGTAGAACCGAAAAAAATATCGTCAACATATATTTGAACTAATAATGAATGACCTTTGTGTTTAGCAATAAATAAAGTTGTATCAATTTTACCTCGAAAGAAGCCTTGTTCAATAAGAAACTTAGATAGAGTGTCATACCATGCTCTTGGTGCTTGTTTGAGTCCATACAGGGCCTTCTTGAGCTTGAAGACATGATTGGGTAATTTGTTATCTTCAAAACCTGGTGGTGGGCTACATAGACTTCTTCTTGTAGTTCACCATTCAGAAATGCACTCTTCACATCCATTTGATATAACTTGAATTTCTTGAAGGAGGCATAGGCCAGGAATAATTTGATGGCTTCAAGTCTGGCTACAGGGGCAAAGGTTTCATCATAGTCAATCCCTTCTTCTTGTCTATAGCCTTGAGCAACCAACCTTGCTTTGTTTCTTGTTATAGTACCATTTTCATCCATCTTGTTTCTGTATACCCATTTTGTTCCAATTACAGTGTGATCTCTAGGTCTTGGAACTAGAGTCCAAACTCTGCATCTTTCAAACTGATTGAGTTCTTCTTGCATGCAGCTACCCAACTTGGATCACTTAGAGCTTCATCTACCTTCTTTGGTTCCATCTGAGATAACAGTGCGGTTGAGAACAAACTGTGGTTATCTTTATGAGTTAAGCTTCCTCTTGTTTAAACACCAGAACCGATAGTACCTATAACATTGGTTGTTGGATGGTCTCTATGCTCATTGATTTTTGGAGAGAGGTCTTCATGAACCACTATTTCTTGAAGATTTTCTAGAGGAGACTCTTCTTGATAATCATTGAAATCTTCATTGAAGGTGATGTTTGGAACTGGATCAACGGTTTGAATGGGGACAGAAGATAGCTGTTCAGCAGCAACATCATTTGCGGATTGACTGGATGCGGCTGGAGAACTAATGGAGCGGTTTGAGTAGGTTGGTCATCAGCTGCTGTATGATTAGGGTAAGATGTACCTGTCTCAAAACCACTAAAATCATCAGCAACATTTGGAGCCATATGTGGCTCAAGAAGATCATGTTCATCAAATGTAACATGGACATACTCTATAATTTTTAATGAAGTCTTATTGAAACAACGAAAAGCTTTAGAGTGTTTTGAATAACCAACAAAAATACCTTCATCGGCCTTAGAATCAAATTTACCTCGATGCTCTCTGCCATTGTATAAGATGTAGCATTTGCATCCAAATATCTTAAAGAAGGCAATGTTGGGTGATCTGCCTCTCCATAATTCATAAGGAGTTTTGTTGTGAACTTTGATGATGAGGGGGCGGTTCTGGGTGAAACATGCGGTATTGACAGCTTCGGCCCAGAAGTACTTGGGAATTTGGCTTCTACAATCATGGTCTTCCCGGCTTCAATCAAAGTCCTTTTCTTTCTTTCTACTACTCCATTATGTTGTGGAACTCCAGCGGCAGAGAAATTCTGATCAATTCCATGATCATCACAATATTGGGCAACACCATTGTTTGAAAATTCGGTTCCATTATCTGAATACACAGCAACGATGTCATCCAATTTCTGAGTTTGGAGCTGTCTAAATAGAGCGGTTACGATGCCATAAGTATCATCTTTAGAGGCCATCATTTCCACCTATGTATATCTTGAAAAGTCATCAACCACCACCAAGGTATAGCGGTTTCCTCCTATACTAGCGGTTGGGACATGTCCAAATAAATCCATGTGAAGCAGTTGTAAGCAGCGGTTCGTTGAAGGCGCGGTTTTGCTTGGAAATGATTGTTTGGGCTGCTTACCAAACTGGCATGCTTTACATTTCTTATCATGGTGATCATCCACTTTGGGTAGTCCTTTAACAAGACCGTCCCTTTGCAGTTTTACTAGATACTTGAAGTTCAAGTGGCTGAGCCGCTTATGCCATAACCAGCTGCTTTCACTTATATTTTTGGCTACAAAATAGAGGTCAGCAATAGAAACAATATTACTCAAATCTATCATATATATATATCACCTGTTCTGTTGCCAGTCAATAGTGTAACTCCAGAAGTTGCATCTTTAATGAAACAGTTAGTTGAGGTGAAATTGCAGTTCATTCCTTTGTCACAAAACTGAGATATGGAAAGAAGGTTGTGCTTGAGTCCTTCTACTAGTGACACATTTTCAATAGTCACCTTTCCACGTTTGATAGCTCCATATCCTATGGTTTCTCCTTTCTTATTGTTACCAAACACTACTGGGGGGCCTCTCATACTAATGAAATCATAAAGAAGTTCATTATCTCCGGTCATGTGTCGTGAGCAACCACTATCCAAGTACCAAATATCCTTATTCTTCTTTGCGGTTCCAGTCATAAAGCATAAGGTCTGAAAAATAAACATTAAAGATTTTGGTCCCCCTTATTCTTTTGGGTCCTAGGGTTAGCAGCTTTTTGGGACCCACATCTATTTGACCGTAGGATTTTTATGTCCCTTGGCATTGGGTGTGAACCTTAAAAGACAATGACCAGTACTATGACCATAATCAACACAAATGACACAATGAATTAAACCGGTTGAAGATTTCAGTTTTACAAATGCTTTACTGACCTTCGGTTTCTCATGTTTAACTGGGTCAGCAGTTTTGGCTTTAACAAAGATTACCTTCTTGAGCTCAACCTTCCTCTTAGGTGCGGCTTTAGGAAATATGATAGGAATTTCCTTAAACCGACTAGGAGCGGTTTCATCACTCAATACTTCCTTGGTTGCCTCAGTCGCTGTGGATTTCTCTTTCCACTTTGAATCTCTCCCAGTCTGGTTTTTAGGATACTCAAAGAAATAATTTTGCTTCTTAATTTCTTGTTTTGAGCCCTTTCTACCAGCATATTAACCTTAGGAATTTCTTTGGTTTGTTCAGTTGGTTTCACACCACCTTCGGCACAAAGACAAGGACACTTACACCCATCATCGGTTTTAAATCCCAATCCACTTTTATCCGAAGTAGGAATTTGTGAATTTAGGATTTGTTCCACGGTGACACCAGACTTAGTCCATACATCGGTCACTTTTTGAAGGTCATCCCTTTGTACAGTAAGCTCATGGATTTGGGTGAGAAGTGCCTCGGCTCTATCCTTCAAATAGTGGTTTTCTTCCTCAATTAATGATATCCCAGCAATTTGGAACTTGAGTTTCTCAATTTCCTCCTTGTGGGACTTGCATTCTCTTTGGGAATCTTCAAGTTCCGCAGTCATTAGTTTATATGCCCTTTTAAGCACAGTATGTTGTTGACAAATGATATTAGCACGTTCTAATACCTGGTCATTATGGCTTTGGTCTGCTTGAACCTCTGGAATGCAGTTTGGTGTTGTAGGAGCTTTGCTTGATCTAGCCTCAGGAGTCCTTGGTGAAACTGACTTAATTTGTTGATTTGGCAGTGGAAGACTTTCATCAATTTCAATTCTTTCTTCAAATCCCATGAGGCAAAGATTAGCAACTTCATCTTCATCATCACTGTCATCTGAATCAGATCCCATCCATGTCAGCGGTTGATCCCCTTAGTCAGCTACCATTCCTCTTCTTTTGACAAACTTCTTTTTGAATGGTTTCTTTGCTGGCGCAACTTCATATCGCGGTTTGGGACAACTTGAAGCAAAGTGACCTGGCTGTCTGCAGTTATAACAGACCAGGTCATCCCTTTTCTTAGGATCTGCGGTTTTGTTGAATCTGGTTGGAGGGACAAACTTTGCAGGTCCTTTGGGGGATGGAAATTGAGATCTATTGTTCTTCCTGAACTTGGTGTATTTCTTCACATACAACGCAAATTATTTCATCATCCATGTCATCAAAATCAACTTGACTAGAGCATGAAGATTGAGATGCTACACTCTGAGAATAAGAACTTTGAGGAGGAGTGTAGGATTGATGAGACTGCTGATAAGATTGATGAGGTTGAGGATATGGTTGATGTGATTGAGAATAGGATTGATGAGACTGCTGGTAATAATCAGGAGGTGCGGTTTGAGGATTGTATCTAGGAACATTTTGGTCAGGAGGAGCGTTTGCAAGTGGAGGTGAGGAGCGGCTTGATGATGGTCTGGATTGTAGACAGGAGATGAGGTATTGTTGAATGCAGCTAGAGAGAGGGTCTTAAATCTGCTTTCGGTTTCATGGACCTCTTCAAGCTTGAATTCAAAAACTTCAGCATGGCATACAAGTGTCGAAGATCAAGAGCTTCCAAGTCCTTGTTGTCTTCAATGTTAGTAGTTTTGATCAGCCATTTGCTACCAAGTGCTTGCATGAATCTCATGTTCAAATCTGTATTAGAATAGACATGTCCAAGAGAAAAACAAACATTAACAATATCAATAAACCTCTCATAGCATTGTCTAAGAGATTCCTTAGATTTTAACAAAATAGTCAAAGAGCCTTCTCTGTTGATAGAGGCGGTTCTTCTTGGTATCTGAATCTCCTTCCAGAAAGTCAACTATAGCATCCCAGGTAGCCTTTGCGGTTGTGCAGTGAGCACCTTAGAATGAGTCCTCAAGTCAATAGCTGACACTAGCATGGACATAGCTCTTCCATCAAAATCCACATTGTTGCGGTCTGCTTCAGTCCACTCACTTTCCAACTTCCTGATTTCAGCTTCTTCTCCTGCGGTTCCTGCACGAGGATTAGCTTTCATAGGAACGTTATGGTCCATCCTTAACCGCAGTCCACAGTCTACGATCACATGAAATCATGTGTTTCATCATCCTATCTTTCCAAAAGATAAAAACTATCTTCATCCAGAATCGGTAAGTGATTCGAATTGGATGTTTGCATCATATGGGTGTTTGTGTTGCCATTGGATCAGCACCCAAGCGGTTAAGCTTGTAAAAAAAAAAGAGTTTTTGGTGGATATGCTCTGATACCACTTGTTGTCCCAGAGGGCAACAAGGGTATAGAACCGCTAGAGGGGGGGTGAATAGCGGTCCAAACTTTTTCGTAAAATACCCTTAAAAATCAACCGAGTACTTATCAGTTTGGTCAACTGCGGTTTAAAGCACTTAAACCGAACTGATAAAATGCACAGCGGAGTTTTGGGGTTTTGGCCAAACTGATAGTTAAAGAGTTGGGCGGTTTGACTCGGGTTGAAAAACTATGATGCAACCGATAGATCAAATTGAAGATCAAAGAAAAACACAATTCACTTTTCAAGTCATTTCGTATATGGATTCAAGTAAAGACCACAAACAGAAAATTAAATAACAAGACAGAAAAGTAAAAGATCAAACACACAATTTTAAGAGGTTCGTTCTTGAATGACACTACGTCCTCTACTAGATGGTTAATCTAGGATTTCTAATAGCTACTAGACTTGTATTAATTAGAGGAGGTTTTACAGATGATTCTAAACTCTAATCAAACAATCTACCTATAAGCTATGAAAATCACCGGTGTATTCGAAGTATATAATCTATGTGATTATATAAATCGGGTGTGTGTGTGGAAAGAAGCCCAATGCTCAAGTATCTAAATGATGGTTTGAGCAAATGAAGAACTTTCGGTGTAAAGGCTGAGTATGGAATGGTTGATGGCTTGAAGCTTGATGAAGGAATTCTGGGTTTGCTAAGGAGATGGTTTTGAATATAATGGGTAACAATCTTCAAAGCAAACTTGAATACTTGGGAATAAATCTCTTGAAGCTCAGCAACCTTCATTGTGATGGAAGGCTATTTATAGGCAGTGCACCCTTGTGACCGTTGGGTAAAGATTTGAATCAAATCTGAAGGGTACAGTGCTGTGAATTCCCATTGGTTGAGCTGTCATTGTCGTCCTTTGTTTTGTCTTGTAGTCCTAGGTAGTTGTAGCACCACTACCTGACATCCGTCCTTTGTTGCAGAAAGGAAAACAAAACGGACTACGGACACAATTCAAATTGCTTGGACAAGACCGACATTCCTTGCAGTAACTCCAAGTTAGTTTAAATTATTTTGACATGACATAAAATATTCCTTTATGGTTGAAAAGAGATAATTTGTCTAAGGAATAAATGACTTCTCTTGATTCTTCATTAACTGATCGGCATTCCACCAGGCATAGGAGCGGTTCCGAGGATGAACTTGATGTGTGGTTTCATAAGAACGGAAGCACGGGTTACATGATTGCGGTTCCATCAAGTGTCATCACGGTTCCAAGAGAGACTGAGGAGCAGTTTCATCAACCACATAATACGGTTTGATGAAAAAACAAGCAGCTCCATGCTGGTGGTTTTTTAGATAGGCATGAATGCGGTTTGAAGATCTAAACCGCTAATCTAACCGATCTCAATACTCAGCCTAGACAAATAAAAATCTAGAAATGGACTTGTCTAAAAGTTAAAGTATAACTTCATTACATGCGGTCATAAAGTCCATAAAAAGACACGTGGCATGGATCAATCAAATTAAGGTGGGTGTACTAACAATGAATCCTAACAGTCACACTCAAATCCATCA
>JAOWBW010000002.1:4117002-4180588 GCA_026119855.1 Campanula takesimana
TGTAGTCCACTCAGATTTGGGAATAAGGAGGAAGGAAGCTTTAGATCAAATGAGCATATGTGTTTAGTGAGAGTCATAATTCCTCTGGTACTTTCAGCTTCTCATCACCTTTAGATACTTCCCTAAGCCACAGGAAGCAAGGAATTGGTGGCCTAAATCTGTATGGCCTTCATCAAATCAGTCTGTCAGAGGAGTTGAGTCGTGGGAGATGGATAGTAGACTCATTCTGGAGAGATCTGATGAATCAGGTCAGCCATTTGTTGGGACATCATATGGAGGGATGAAGGAGGAGGTAGATACGTCAGCAGAGTGCTCTTTTGTTGAAGGACCATGGAAGTCAGAGGAGTAATTTCTGAGAATTGAAGATAGTTGACCTAGTGGAGAGGTCGGCTGTCTTGAGTGAAGATGGAGCAGATGACATGTTTTTGGCTCCTTTTGGTTTATAGGAGTAGGGAAGGCTTTTATGGCGCTTTTTGTTGTATTTTACTCCTTTTAGATATGTACTCCACTAAGTTTTAATGATATCTCCCTTTTATTTGCTTGTCATGTTCAGCATTCCCATGTTTGCCCTTAAGTAGCTGAATCTTTGTTCATCAAGGGCCTTTGTGAGAATGTCAGCTAGTTGATTCTTAGTGCACACATGAGAAAGACATATATCACCCTTTTCAACATGATCTCTTATGAAGTGTCTAACTTCAATGTGCTTGTTTTTAGAATGCTGGACTGGATTCTCAGTCATTGCTATAGCACTAGTATTGTCACAAAAGATAGGATAAAGTCTTTGAGTTTGATTTCTGAGATAAAGGACTTGTGAACAACATAGGCCAGCAGCAACATATTCTGCTTCTGCAGTTGATGTAGCAACTGATGTTTGTTTTTTGCTGCACCAACTTATAGTTCTTGAGCCAAGGAACTGACAACTACCATTGGTGGATTTCCTATCCAAGTTGCATCCAGCATAGTCTGAATCACTGTATCCAATAAGAGATAAAGGAGATTCCTTAGGATACCAAATTCCAAAATCAGGAGTCCCTTTAAGGTATCTTAAAATCCTTTTTACTGCAGGTAAATGAGATTCCTTAGGATCTGCTTGAAATCTTGCAACATAAGCAAACACTGAACATAATGTCAGGTCTAGAGGCAGTGACATAGAGAGAGATCCAATGAAGCTTCTATACAAGTTTGATTCACACTTTGACCTTCAGGATCTGCATGTAATTTTGCAGTTGTTGATAGAGGAGTTTTGGCTGTAGAGACATTTTGCATATCAAATTTCTTCAGCATATCTCTAGTGTATTTCCCGATTTATAAAGATTCCATTGGGCAATTGCTTGACTTGCAGACCCAAAAAGAAAGTGAGCTCTCCTATCATGCTCATTTCAAATTTTTCTTGCATTATTGATCCAAATTCCTTGCAGAGATCATCATTAGTTGAGCCAAATATAATATCATCCACATAAATTTGAATGAGTAGAATATCTTGGTTGGTCTTTTTGATGAACAAGTTTTATCAATTTGCCCTTTTGAAAAACCTTTTTCAAGAAGGAAATTAGATAATGTTTCATACCAAGCTCTAGGGGCTTGTTGAGTCCATACAGAGCTTTATCCAGTTTGTAGACATGATCTGGGAATTTTGGGGATTCAAATCCAGGAGGTTGTGCCACAAAGAGCTTTTCATGAAGAACACCATTTAGAAATGCACTTTTAACATCCATTTGATATACAGTCATATTCTTGGATGATGAATAGGCAAGAAACAGCCTAATTGCTTCTAGTCTAGCAACTGGAGCATAGGTTTCATCATAGTCAATACCTTCTTCTTGTCTATAGCCTTGAGCTACCAATCTTGCTTTGTTCCTGATGACTGTACCATCTTCATTCATCTTGTTTCTGAACACCCATCTAGTTCCAATAATGGTTTGATTTTTAGGTTTAGGAACAAGTTTCCAAACTTTGTTTCTTTCAAACTGTTCAAGCTCTTCCTCCATTGCTTCTATCCAATCTGCATCAAGCAAAGCTTCATTGATCTTCTTTGGCTCCATCTGGGATATGAAGGCACTGTATAAGGCTTTATCTTCAAGATTTGACCTTGTTTGAACTCCACTGGCAATGTCACCAATTACTAATGACTCAGGGTGATTATTGTTGAAGTTTCTAGAAATAGGGAGATCAATGTATATGCTGGAAATAGGAATTGATCTAGTCAGATTAGGAATAGAAGGTTCTTGAGTAGATGTGCTAGGCTTACAGTTTATCCCAGTCAAGTTAGTTGGGATAGGACAGGTATCAGTAGTAGGTCTATTGTCATTGGTAGGTCCACTATTATTAGTAGGACTACTATCAGGAATGAAAACAGGATTATTTAGGGTAGTTCTATCTTTTGCAACTGATGGTGAGGGTTGAATGTCATTGATTTTGAGGTTGCTGAAGGGAGGAAAGGGTTCAGGTGATAATTTGGGTAGATTGTAAGGAAGATAATCGAGTTGGTCATTTTTAGAATTTTGTGAGAGAATGGGTGAAGGTTCAGGCATGGAATCAACATTTCCAAGAGTTTCATCAAACTCATTAATCTTTCATCCCAGGCATTGGGAGATTCATCAAAATCCACATGGATGGATTCTTCAACAACCATTCTTCTTTTATGTACACTCTATATGCTTTACTGGTAGCAGAGTAGCCAAGGAATATCCCTTCATCACTTTTGGACTCAAATTTGTCCAAATTATTCTTCCCATTATTGTGAATGAAGCACTTACTTCCAAAGGCATGAAAGTAAGAAATAGTTGGAGTCCTTTCATTCCACAATTCATAGGGAGTCTTCAGGTGGAATTATTAATCAAGGTCTTGTTTTGAACATAGACTGCAGTTGTAACAGCTTCTCCCCAAAAATACTTAGGGAGGTTGTTTTCAGATAGCATGGTCCTTGCAGCTTCACATATAGTTGTGTTCTTTCTTTCAGCCACTCCATTTTGTTGAGGAGTTCTAGGGGCTGAGAAGTTATGACTAATTCCTTGTTGATTGCAGAAATCTTCAACTCCAGTATTATCAAATTCAGTACCATGATCTGACCTTATTCTGACCACTTTGATGCTTTTTAGGTTTTCCACTTGATTTATCAATTTGACAAGATGACCAAGTGTTTCTGATTTGGATTCTAAGAGAATGATCCAAGAAAATCTTGTAAAGTCATCAACTATTACTAGAGAATATCTTTTTCCTCCAAGACTTCTAGTTCTGATTGGTCCAAATAAGTCCATATGAAGGAGTTCAAGAGGCCTTTTTGTATCCAATCTGTTTTTGGCTTTAAAGGAGGTCTTTTCTGTTTTCCACACTGACAAGCATTGCACAGTTTGTCCTTTTTGAAGGAAATTTTGGAAGTCCTTTGAGAAGTTTAGATGCAGCAAGTTTGGCTATGCTTTTGAGATTCAAGTGGGCTAATCTCTTATGCCAGAGCCATGCCAAATCAGACTGATTAAAAGACAGTAGACACATAGCATTAGAGGATTTAGTCACTTCAAGAGATATGTAGTACACATTTCCTTTTCTGAGGCCAGTTAAAATGGTTTCATCATTGGAATTCTTTACTTGACACAGGTTATGAGACCACACAACATGAAATCCTTTGTCACAGATCTGACTGATGCTAATCAAGTTGTGCTTGATGCCTTCCACATAAGACACATTTGATAAGATAATTCTCTTTGTGATTAAATCTCCATATCCTTTTACTCTGGCTTGAGAGTTATCTCCAAAAACAACATTTGGACCATCTTTTGAAATGAAGTTCTGCAGCCAATGTTTGTTGAAGGTCATGTGCCTACTGCATCCACTGTCTAGGTACCAGATTCCCTTGTTAAAGTCCTACAAAAAAATTAAATAAAAATAAACATGGTCCCCTTTGAATTATGGGTCCAGGAGGTTAGACAGCCTTAGGGACCCAAACTTTTACAATTTTTTTAGGAGGGCTGTTGTTCTTTGGGACAAAGGATTTTTGGTTGAATGAATTTAGGTATGATAGGATTTGGTACATATAGGGTGTCATTCTGAATTGTTGATGATGGTAGTTATGATGTGGGTAAGGATTTTATGATTTGGGTGAGGTATAAGTGTTAGGGGTCCTTAAAGAGCTATAGTTTTGACCTTTTCTTCCTCTGTTTCTGTATTGATAGGTCTTCTGTCTTCTTGGATATCCTTGATAGGTCTGCTGTCTTCTGGATTGTCCTTGATAGGTCTGCTGTCTGTAGTTGTATTGACCAGTTTGATTGTTCTTCCACGTCTGAGATTGCCTTTTAGGGTTAGGATCATCATGTTTGTTGTTGTAATTGGTCTTTTGAATATTACTACTGGAAGCTTGGTCATGATAGCTGACCTCTTTCATTTTTCCTTTAGCCTCGTACACATCCTGTTTTGTTTGGACAGGATAGATGGGTTTCCTTATTGTTTTGTCTCCCATTTTGACCAGTAACATTTTTTCAAATTTCCTTTCCCCTTCAGGTAATTTGTACTCAATCAAGGTTGGGTTTTTTGCACCTAGTCCAGTTTTGTCAAAGGGATGCCTTTGAGAGTAGAGGAAATGAGACATAGCTGAACTTGATTTATTCAAAGATTCAATTTTTGCTTTGAATGCTTGGTTTCATCATTCAGTGTCTCTATTCTAAGGTTGAGCTCCTTTAGTTGACTGCTGATTTGGAGGTGTTTATTTCTGGCATTGAATACATCAGCATGAAGGTCTACTATCTCGTCATCTTGCTGTTTATTCTGGTTTTGGAGGGTGAGATTTTGGGTTTCAAGAAGGGTATTTTTTATTTTGAGGCTTTCTAGATCCTTAGAAAATTGCAAATTTTCAGTTATTAAGACCCTAAGGCTTGATTCTTCTTTCTTTCTCTGAATAAATAAGGTGCAAGCTAAATTTTTAAGACCTTTAAGATCAAGAGAATTAAAGTCACTTACCACTCTCAGTTCTTCTGCAGCTGCAAGGGCTTCAAGTTCTTCTTCACTTTCTGAGTCTTCACCTTCATTTTCCATTAGACATATCATGGCATCCATGTCATTATCCGAGTCTGAGGATTCACTTTCATCATCACTGAATTTTGACAGGTCTGCTATCATGACCTGTTCCTTCTTTTTACCTAGTTTGGCTTTGGCACAGCTGAAGCAATTGCATCTAGAACTGTGTATAATATCTTTAGAATAAGACAACTTCTTCTGGTTGAGGAGTTTCTTGATTTCCTTGGTTCAGGGCACTCTTGAGAATAGTGACCTAATTTTTCATAGTTATAGCAAGTGGCATCCTTTTTCTCAGTTTGGACTTGGTTAGAAGTGGATGCTGTGTTTCTTTTGTCAAAAATTCTTTTCTGGTGTCTCATAGCATTTTTAACAGCTATGGTAATTAGGCTAGGAATGTCTTTTTGAGTCAATGGTTTGACTTCAGGTTTTTGAGACAGATTGACTTTCTGAATAGCATTGCAGATTAGGGAGTCAATGTCCTGTTGTGAGTAAGTTTAGGAGCTTCTTGTGCAGCAAGGGCCATGGTGTGAGCATTGGCTAAGGATGAGGCAATGGTGGGTAATTTGACAGTTCCTTCAAGTTCATATGCTTCCAATTTGCCAAAATATTGTTCAACAGTCATGGTAGGCCATTCAATACCTTCTCTTATTGGTAAGGCTACTTTTTCATATTCTTGGGGAAGGCTGGAAAAGATCTTTAGACATAAATCTTGTTGATCCAGTTTCTTGCCATGATCTGACACTAGTCTAAGTAGATCTTCAAATCTATCTTTAGCTACACTCACTCTTTCACCAGCAGGAAACTTGAAGTTGTCAAGTTGCCTTAATAGGTTATATAGGTTTTGTGCTCTTACACTTGTGTGCTTGGTAAAGTTGATTTTGATTAAATCCCAGGCTTCTTTAGCAGTTTCAACTTTCCCAATTTCTTGGGTCAAAGAGTCATTAACACTTTTTTGTAAGATGTTTTTAACTTTTTGATTAGCTGTTACCAAGTGTTTTTCAGTTTCAGTCCATAAGTCTGGTGTCTTGTATTTGTCCTTTCCTCCATTTGTGTCAGGTTGAGTTGGAATCTTGACTTCTTCATGAAGCACAAACCAGTTCCAAACACTGTTTGAATCAAGGTAAGTTTTGATTTTGGAGGAGAAAATTTCAAATGATCCACAGTCATCAACATGTGGAATGTCTTTCTCATTATTTCTTCTTGGTTGAGGCATGATGTTGGTGCTTCTGGATCCTTCACAAGATGTTAAGCTTGAAGACACTTAAGTCTTTTAGAAACCAGCTCTGGTGCCAATTGAAAGAACCTGTTCCTTAATATACACTTAAACAGGTAAAATATTAGTGCACAAGAAGTCGACTGTCTTGACAGAGTAGGTCGACGGTGTTTAGGTGCAGTGTGTGTATGTAGAGTTATGCAGCGGAATAAAAGATAAATAAATAGAAGAATTTAATGAGTAAATAATATGTGACAAGTGTGTGAATAAGTGTGAGATAAGAAGACACAAACACAACGATATAACGTGGTTCAGAGCTTTTAGCAACTCTCCTACATCCACGCCTCACTGTCCTCAACAGTGAAGAAGCAATCCACTATAATACTTCGTCAAGAAATTACATAAATTGCAAGAAAATTCCCTCAGAATTTTCTAACCTAATTAGCCTCACTAATTAAGCTTTGTACTTGTTGCAAAGTACAGAAAAAGAAAAAGAAAAAGGTTTCACAAATGTGAAGGTTTGGTGATCTCTAAACTGGCTCTTATGTAGCTATGTGAGATCTATGTTTTTTTTTTTATTTTTTTTTTTAGCACAGATTTAAATATCAAGAGTGCTTTGACAATTTGGATTTGCTTAGAAGCTTTTAACAAATTGTGTAATGGCTAAGACAATGTATTTGAAGATGTTCTTCAGTTGTGCAGAGGTCTCTATTTATAGGTCTTCATATTATATCCGTTTGAGTTCCAACGGCCTTCATATCTTGGAAATATATATGTCAGTCATTAAATTTTGTGAACAGTGTTTTTTGACTTTTGACTTTATGTGTCAGTTTGACTGAGATGCTTTGAACAATTTGTTGAAGGTCTGCTATCTTGAAGGTCAGCTGTCTCGATATGATTATGAAGATAGTAGACCAAGACTGATGCAGGTTTTGATCATTATCAGTTTGTAATGAGTGTCTTGATGATTTCCAGTTTGCTACTTTGTTACTCCAAGATGTGTTCTTAATTTATTTGTCAAAACACTTAGTTAAGAACTAGGGTTCTAACAGAGAGGCTGAATGGGCTTAACTATAAGCGTTGGAGTTTGAGAATGGAATACCTTTTAACCAAAGGTATTCTATGTGCTATGTGATCCTTGTCCAAAGGAGAATGAAGATCCAAAAGCAACCGAGGCACAGAAAACGGAGGCTTCGGAGAAAGTGAAAAAGTGGAAGGCGGATGACTTTATTTGCCGTTTCACTATTCTGCAAGCATTGAATAACACGTTGTTCAATGTGTTCCATATCCACAAGACCGCGTTCGAAGTTTGGTTTGCAATCAAACGAAGGTATGTCAATGAAGATGCTGGTAATAAATCATTTTTGGTTAATAAATTTGTTGAATACAAGATGGTAGATTCGAGGCCTGTCATTGATCAAGTTAACGAACTCAATAACATAGCCACCGAATGTTCCGATGCGGGTGAACCCATTTCTGAGACTTTCCAAGTTTCGACCATCATTGGTAAACTTCCACCTTCATGGAAAGATTACCAAAAGAAATTGACGCATAAGAAGAAGGCCATCTCTTTAGATGAACTTCATCAAGGCATCCAAATTGAGTCTGAAAGTCTCAAATGTGATGATTCAATTTCTGAGAAGATTGATGGTGTAAACTATGTGGAAAATAAAAATGTTGCCGGAACTTCCAAGGGAAACCAAGGAAAATTAAAAAGGAAGAACAACAATAAAAATGATGGAAATGGTAAAGCTAAGAAGAAGACAAAGGGTGCTTGTTATGTTTGTGGCAAAACAAACCATGTGGCTAAAGACTGTTATCACCGCAAAGGGCAACAGAAAAATGAACAAGCAAATATAGTTGAGAGCAACTTCATCAGCGTGCTTTCCGAAATCTGTCTAGTCAGTAATGCCGATTCAGATTGGTGGATTGATTCAGGGGCTACATGTCATGTAACTCCAAATCGAAGCTTGTTCAAAACATATGAAGAAGTAAAAGAACCGAAGGCTGTTTATATAGGAAATGCTTCTACAAGCGAGGTCTTGGGCATAGGGACTATTATTATCCCCCTTACTTCGGGAAAAACTCTTACTTTGCAAAATGTGTATCATATTCCCTCTATGAGGAAAATCTTGTATCAGTCCATAAAATGGACGAAAATGGCTTTAAAGTAACCTTCCGCGCCCAACAAGTGAATATCACTAAAAATGGGACGTTTGTTGGAAATGGCTACATTAAAGACAATATGTATTTATTAAGCGTTGATAATAAAATTACCAGTTCTGCTTATTTTGTTGATTCTAATTTTAATGTTGAAAAGCATGATTTTTGGCATTCTAGATTAGGGCATATTGGTATGAATGCAATGAGTCGCATGATTAAATATGAATATATTGCAAAATCTTTGACTATTTATTCTATGAATAATTGTGAATGTTGTGCTCAATCTAAGTTTACTAAAACATCTTTTAAAAGTGTAGTAAGATCAACTAGGTTACTTGAGTTAATTCATACTGATATATGTGACAACAAAGAGCACTTGACAAGAGGTGGAAAACGTTATTTTATAACATTTATTGATGATTTTTCTAAGTTTACTTATGTGTATTTACTTAGAACAAAAGATGAAGCTTTTGACAAGTTTAAAATTTTCAAAGCCGAAGTTGAAAATAAAACAAATTTAAGGATAAAAGAATTGAGATCGGATAGAGGTGGTGAATATTTTCCAAATGAGTTTATTTCATTTTGTCAACAAAATGGAATTGTTAGAAAATCTTCAGCACCTAATACTCCACCACAAAATGGAGTAGCCGAGAGGAAAAATCGATCCTTAATGGAGATGGTTAGTGCCATGATAATACATTCAAAGTTACCAATGAGTTTTTGGGGAGAGACACTATTAAGTTCTGTTTACGTTAGTAACAGAATTGTGAATAAAACATATGAAAACTCCATACGAATTATTTATTGGGCGTAAGCCTAACATTTCACATTTTAAAGTATGGGGTTGTATTGCATATGTTTTAGATGCAACTTTGAAAAGAAATAAAATTGGGAGCAAAGCTGTGAAATCTATATTTATTGGTTATTCTTCAATAAGCAAAGCATATAGATTTATGAGAATTAATGACAATCGTGTGTTTGAAGCTACTCATGCTATTTTTTATGAACATTTAAACATAAAAAATGTAGACAAGGTAGATATAAACCGTGAATTGTCAAATGAACTTGAAGTAGAAAATGCATCAAGTTCACATGATAATGGTAATACCATTCCAAATCATGAAAATTCAGACAACAATGAAAATGATGAAATAGTTGAATTAAGGAGGAGCAAAAGACAAAGAATTAAATAGAATCTTGGTCTTGGCATGTTTAAATATATGTTAGAAGAGGATCCTAAGACTTTTCAAGAAGCTATGTCTATGTCTGATTCAGACATGTGGAAAAGAGCCATGGATGATGAAATTAAGTCTATACTTGATAATCAAACATGGACTCTAGTAAATCCTCCTCCTAATACTAAACATATTGGCTGTAAGTGGGTTTTGAAAAAGAAACTCAAAATAGATGGTACTATTGATAAGTACAAGGCAAGATTAGTAGCCAAAGGATATAGCCAAAAAGAAGAAATTGACTATTTCGAAACATTTTCACCAGTTACTAAATTTACATCAATTAGAACAATGTTTGCTATAGCTTCCGTTTATGGATTAGAGGTTCATCAAATGGATGTTAAAACTGCGTTCTTAAATGGAGATTTAGATGAAAAAATTTACATACAACAACCCGAGGGTATATCTCTAAAGGAGAAGAACATAAAGTATGTAAATTAAAGAAATCTCTATATGGACTTAAACAAGCACCATTACAATGGTACAAGAAGTTTAAGCAAGAGATTCGAAAGTTTGGCTTTAAGAGTAGTAAAGTAGAAAGTTGTGTTTTTACTAAAGTTACTCTTAATTATAAAGTTGTTATAACTTTATATGTTGATGACTTGCTAATATTTGGTTCTGATATAAATTGTATAAATGAAACAAAGAACTATTTAAAGCAAGTGTTTGACATAAAGGACTTAGGTCCAGTAGATGTCATTTTAGGGGTTAAGGTGATTAAAAAGGACAAAACTTACATATTAACTCAATCTCACTACATTGAGGAAATATAAAAAAGTTTAATTATTTTGATTGCAAAATAAGTAAAAGTCCTATTGACCCCCAAATGAAGTTAGTTCCAAATAAAGGTGAGGCTTTAAATCAAGGAGAATATGCCAAGATAATTGGTAGCATAATGTATGTGGTTAATCATACAAGACCTGATCTTGCATGTGCAATTGGCATACTTAGTAGATTTACAAGCAATCCAAGTGAAGAACATTGGACGGAACTAAAAAGAGTGATAAGGTACTTAAAATTCACAATAAACTATGGCTTGCATTACAAGTGTAATTCACCTGTACTTGAATGCTATAGTGATGCAAATTGGGCATCAGATGTAACCAACTCCAAATCAACAAGTGGTTGGTTATTTACCATTGGAGGAGCCATAGTTGCTTGGTCTTCAAAAAGACAAACATGTGTTGCTCTGTCTTCTATGGAATCTGAGTACATAGCCTTGTCAATGGCTAGTAAAGATTTAATATGGTTTAGAAGATTTCTAAGAACAATACCTTTTATTGATTCTAAGAAAGGAGCCACAACTTTGTATTGTGATAATCTGGCTACCATATACAATACAAATAATGAGAGAATATCAAATCATAGCAAACACATTGCTATGAGATATAATCATATTAGAGATATGGTCAAAAAGGGAAAGATAGCGATTGAGTATCTTCCTACAAATCAAATGTTAGCTGATCCACTAACAAAATTTTTATCAGGGGATAAAATTACAAAGGTCATGAGAGATATGGGACTATTACCGGTCTAAACAATATCTTAATTGAAACCAACTTTATCTTAAGATACAAGTCATGGATTTGTCATCTTATGTTTAAAGTTAAAAGGAAATTCAATATTAGATATTGGTGAAATGGAAACTTGGACACATTTCAAGTGCATAACTTAAAAATAGTGGGGGTGTCACTATTTGAAAGTTTCATATCTGACCTATGCACTTTTCATTACCACAACAAGATTAGGTTGGATTAAACATCCTTAATAGACTTATAGCTTTCATAGAATCCGTTGTGGACATTCTTGATAAGTCTATCTATACAAGTAAAGAAGTGAGAGGCCGATTCTTATGGATTACTCCGATAAAATTCCTAGGGTACTTATGAAACCAGGATTAAAGCACAAGGCCCAAATACAAGGTGCTGCCAAGATTGAATGAACAAGAAATCATACATGACGAGGATAAGTTTCCCTAAAGGTTTCACATTCAACCATAAAGTTTAAGGCTCGTCCACTTAATGGCTATTCGTTATGTAAAGAAGCTGTAAACTGTTATTGTCTGTCTAGTGTTATATGTAAATAAGTAGGGGATTGTTATATGTAGTAGTATTCACATGTAACACTCTTCTGCCACATTGAGTTTGTAAGCAACCTTTATTGATCATCCTTTATATAAAAGTCTTTTTGTCTTCTTTGTCTTCTTTCATTGTATCTCTTTTATCCCACATGAGATTCCTATCTAAAGCTTGTAGCTAAACTTACTATATCATAGCTAAGTTGAAGAGTTTTAAGTAGCTTGCTTGGGCTTCCCATTAATATGGGAGAATACCAAGTATGGCTTTGAGTATTTTATATATATATATATATATATATATATATATATATATATATATATATATATATATATATATATATATATTATATATATATATAAATATATATAAGAAAGAAAGAAATTAATTAATTATACGATTAATTAGTTAGTTAAATGATTTTAGACAATCCGACTGATTTGAGGTCAGGAGGGGTGTACGCAAACAACCCGGTTTGTTTGAGGCAAGGGGGATGTGTTCAGTTTGATTTGTTCGGGTGTGTCTCTCCGAATAGGCACCGTTGTGACTGCTCTGAGAGACACAATTATCCGAACAAACCAGTTCAGTCAGGCATTACCACTATAAATAGGATTCCCTCTACTGAATTGAATAACTGAAAATTACAAAGTTCTTTCTTCTTATTAAATTTCCTCCCTTCTTCTCTACAGTTTAAAAGCTTCGTGTTCTTGTTCCATATTTATTCAAAGTAGTGTAACTTTGAATAGAGTTGAGTAGGTTTTGTATCTTGGAGGTGAAATTCGTTGAGAACCATTACACCAGTGTGGGACGAATTAAATACTTTAAAGATAACATCTTTTTCGGTGTGCCTAACCTACTGATTCCTTACCCACAAATCGAGTCATATATATAACACATGTAATCCTCGTTCCAAACATTTAGTTTTTTTAAATATAAAGAGACTAGTGAAAAAAATTGGTACAAGAACATCTAGGGACAATGTTTTTTTTTTTCAAAAAAAACCATTCATTTTGAGATAATAATTTTTTAAAAATTGACATTTATTTAGGGACAGACGGAGCTGTACTTTATTATCTCCCATAAAAAGAGATATATAATTGGTAAGAAAAAGACTAAATTCTTAGAGCTTAATAGGAGTAGCAATTAGAGTCAATCATAACTTTAAATGATATTGGCCAAGTTTGAAGTTTTACGTAGAAGCTTAGAAATAAGGGCAAATTGCACTTTTAGATACTTGAGTTTGTCATCATGTTTCTATTGGTTATCCAATTTGTGTTTGTTACAATTTGTTTGCTGAATATGTCTTTTTGTTGCAATCAAGTGTAATTTTGGTTAGCCCATCAAAAAACTAACCAAAATGGATGAAAAACGTAACAAGCTTCTTTCAAAATTGCAACGATCACCCCTACAATTTAAATTATCCCACTACAACCTCTAGCTCTTAACGAATATTACAAAACTAACATAAGGAAAAAATAAATATGTATATCCCTTTATCTTCAACTTTTTGCACAACCACCCACCACCACCACCAAAAAACCAACACCGCCTCTTTCTTGCCACTGTCTCCACCGTGCCACCGCCATGAACAAAATTATACACTAACTTAAGTCTTTTCACTTCAATTGTTTTCTCAATCAAAAAAAAAAAAAAAAAACCAATGCAATGCATTAAACCAAAGAAACACCATCAAAAAGCCTTGTTTTACACTCATTCCCTTCTCTTCTTCTCCACCCAAACACAACCTCTTGTTACACAGATATGGGTAAGGGAGACAAATTTAGGAGACCCATTACTGGAAATCGCCTCAAGAATTCAAGAAGGAGAAAACCCATCCCCTACAAACTGTTGGGATCGCTCACCAACAAGAGAAATCGCAATAAGAGATAACAAAATACCCACGCACACAAAACAAGAACAAGACACAAGATTTAACGCGGTTCACCCCAACATCAATGAGCTACGTCCACACCGATCAACTTTTCACTATAATATCATGGAATTACAAGATAACGAGTTTTCTTTAAGAAACTCGCAAAGACTCACTACTCTCTCAAATTGGTATGACAAGAATGGAGGTATCTCTCCTTCTCAACATTCTTGAAAATACACACACAAAGAACCCATATTGGTGAAGCCTATTTCTATAAGGGAGGCACACCCACTAATCCCCTCTTCTTCACATTCTCCCCTAAGGGAAGCCCCTCTTGGCACCACCAAGGTACACACAAAATAGTAGCCCTCACACCCTTTATAAAGGCTTCAAATAAAACTCTTTCCTAGTACAATAAAGAATCCTTGTCCTACACCCATAAGGACTCACAAATTCCTCTCCTACTTGCATTAGGAAACAATCTTCTCACTTCTTGTCCAATTAGGAAATAAATTCCTACGCATGATTTTCACAATCCAATTTGGATTAGAATTTGAGCCAAAATCCTAACAAATCTCCCCTTGACTCAAATTTCACCGCATTGTTGTCATATTCAATCTTGCATCTTCCATGATCTCCACTTTCTGTCTCATCGTCATCGGTCATCTTCAACACCTCTTGTGTATTCCTCAAAACTTGTACCGCTGCTCTCCACTAGCAGGACACGCGTCTTGATCATCATATCAAGAATACTTTCGAAACAAGGCTCTATCCGCAAGTTCACACGAGGGTAAATCCCAAACACCACAAACGTGGTCCACCATAACCATCATGTAACCATGATCTTCAAACTCCATTGATCGTTCCCCACAAATCTTGCTACTTCTGTCCAAAAACATTTACCAATGCTAAGGACCTCCAAATCCAATCTCCACTGCTCAGATTAAATATTTATGAGTCCCAAAGCTGCTCGCCAAAAATCAAGACGATTCAACGGTTAACGAACGCACTACGCCTCTTTCTTCACTGCTGCGCTGAATAAAAACGGACCGAATCTGCTCTCTTGTTTTTCTTCTATTTTGGATCTCTTCTATCGATGCGAATTCTCCCCTTCAACCAAGTACCTCCAACGAAACTTGTACCGCCGCTAAGACCATCTTCGGGACACGCCGCCCGATCACCTTTATCGGGAAGACTTTTGACAAAAGGTACACACAGTGCTCCATTAACGAGGTCACACCAAAGGAATTCCCACATATCTCACACATGCGGTTCACTGCGCGTCGGGCCCATCCACCAACCTAGGCTCTGATACCACTTGTTGGGATCGCTCACCAACAAGAGAAATCGCAATAAGAGATAACAAAATACCCACGCACACAAAACAAGAACAAGACACAGGATTTAACGTGGTTCACCCCAACATCAATGGGATATCCACACCGATCAACTTTTCACTATAATATCATGGAATTACAAGATGACGAGTTTTCTTCAAGAAACTCGCAAAGACTCCCTACTCTCTCAAATTGGTATTACAAGAATGGAGGTATCTCTCCTTCTCAACATTCTTGAAAATACAGACACAAAAAACCCATATTGGTGAAGCCTATTTGTATAGGGGAGGCACACCCACTAATCCCCTCTTCTTCACATTCTCCCCTAAGGGAAGCCCCTCTTGTCACCACCAAGGCACACACAAAATAATATCCCTCACACCCTTTATAAAGGCTTCAAATAAAACTCTTTCCTAGTACAATAAAGAATCCTTGTCCTACACCCATAAGGACTCACAAATTCCTCTCCTACTTTCATTAGGAAACAATCTTCTCACTTCTTGTCCAATTAGGAAATAAATTCCTACGCATGATTTTCACAATCCAATTTGGATTAGAATTTGAGCCAAAATCCCAACACAAACTCCCCAACAACAACATAAGTAGCAGCAACATCAATGGAGTCGGTCATGGCCATACTCAAACCGCACCCTTTCGAAACCCGTTTTTAGATCCATTACCAATCCATACCCGACAACCTTTGTAAAAGCTAGCAGATACATCAACCTTCAAATAAGTAGTTCAAATGCTGACTGGATCCTCCGAAACGGAAAAACAAGCCTCCAAACCGTTTCAACCAAGATCCATCACCTTCTTCCAAAGTATTTATTCTTCCGATTAAAACGGATCAGAAGAAACAGGTTTTTAAGCATTACGAACGAAGAGATCTACATTTTGGGTAGATTATGAAAGACACCAATCATGCATATCTTGATTTCAAATCAATATATTGATATTTTGGATCACCAGATATTCCGGATCTCACATAATCCGCTGTGTTATTTTCTTCTGATTTGTTCTCATCTATTCCATATTTAGCGATATACTCATATGTATATATTGACTGCCTAGGCTGTACATGAATAGCAGAGAAATACAAAAAACACATGTCTTCAATTCATATCTCTCTCTAGTTCTGATTTATTATGGCATCAGGCGGGTTACGCTCTAGGCTTCCGCAAACGTTTTTTTTCCAACAAAATTCATCATGGTTAACGACGGTGGCAACAAGGCAGAAGACAGCGCTAGAGGAGGAGTCGTGGTGGAAATTATGCGAGATGGAAATTATGCAGATTGGGCCGACGAAATGAGCAATGCCCTCTTTGCGAAGAACAAATTTGGGTTTGTTGATGGAACAATTGTTGGTAGTGGTGCCCTAGGCACGTTTAATAAACGTTGTAATTGTTATCATTTATTTCATATCAATAAAGAGATGTTTTGATTATTATTATTGATCTGGCGGCAGAAAATTTCCTAATTCGATTTGGGAAGGTTTTTGGCACAAGGTTCGTATTTGGAATAGGTCTTAATTGTGTATAAAAATCCAAGTTCGGCCAGACCATTAGCCCTAGTGTTTTGTGTGCCTCCAAAGAGTTTGAGAGAGTTATTATTTTGTTCCAAGACATCTTGGATTAAAGAACAAAATAATTCACAAAATAATTCCATATGGTTCTTTATTAAATTGTGAAAGTGTGTTTCATAATTATTGGTCTAGCAACCAAGATCAAGAAGCTCCTTGATATTCGTTCGTGGTGTGGATACCGCTAGAGGGTGAATTTTATCATCTTCAAAGTTCGTGAATTTTGTCCGTGATAAAACTTCAAGTTCTTCACCAAAATCAAAGCTAGAATTCATAGACATCAAGGGTTAGTTTTTCCTCTATTCATTATGTTGTATTTGATTTAATCATATGAACGGATCCATGGCTTTGGGTTTCATAAAAATTTTAATTGCTATTTTCCGCTGCGCATGTTACTTGGAAACCCAACAACAATCCCAATTCCAAAAGAAGGTTCAGCTGACTTGCTGCTATGGAGATGCTGTAACGCCATGGTAAAAGGATGGTTGAACAGCGGGATGGATAAAGAAATCCGAAGCAGTGTCAAGTATTCGAACACAGCACAAGAGATTTGGGAAGACTTGATGGAACGTTTTGGCAGTGAAAGCGTACCTAGGGCTTATGAGCTAAAACGTGCAATAACCATGACAAGGCAAGAAAATCTTTCAGTCTCGGCGTATTACACCAAACTAAAAGGGTTGTGGGATGAGATTCAATCGATCGCACCTACCCTGACATGCAGATGTGGCGGCCGTACCTGTGATATCCCAAAGAAACTTAACGAGATGAAGGAGAGGGAACGTTTGTATGAGTTTCTCATGGGCCTGGATTCAAGCTATGAAACAATCAAGACTCAAATCCTAAGCATGAAGCCAACGGTCAACTTGGGAATAGCATACCATCTCGTTTCGGAAGATGAGCGGCAGAAGCAGATTACGGTTGCGGGAAAGGTTAAAGTTGAAGTTGCAGCTTTTCAAGTACACAGCAACAACCGTTCCATCCACGACGAAGGAAAGGGATCGCAACGAGAAAATCTAAAATGTACTCACTGTGGAAAATTTATCACACAATCGAGAACTGTTATGAGATTATAGGCTATCCAGAGGGACAAAAAAAGGGCGAACGTAATGGTGAAAGGGCAGGAGAAAACCGGACCAAACCAAAGGGAGCCAGAAAAACTGCACACCTTACAACCGGAAGTACCAGCCCTATTCCAGGCTTCTCGGATGAGCAGTACAGACAATTAATTCAGTTCTTCTCAGAAAAGTCTAGCAGTGAACAGAATAATACCCCCACTGCGAACATGGCTGGTAAGATGAGTTGTTTAAGTTCTTGGATAATTGATTCTGGAGCGAGTGAACACATAACTTGTAATGGCATGTTGCTGGAAAACCAAACTAAAGCAAGGACGGAGATGCCAGTCAAAATTCCAAATGGTGACACTATTCCGGTTGAAAGTATTGGTGACACCAATCTTCCAAATGGCTTAAAAGTTTGCCATGTCTTAAATATTCCCGATTTCAAGTGCAATTTATTGTCTGTTAGTCGCTTAACCAAGGATTTAAACTGCGCTCTTACTTTCTTTCCGGATTTCTGTGTGATACAGGACTTAGCTTCGAGGACTCTGATTGGGATGGGTAGGCGCAACAATGGTATATATCATTTGGAGCCGGTAGCAAAGGAAGAGGCAGCAATGATGGTTAAGGTTGATCAACGGGTATGGCACAAACGTTTGGGTCACACTTCAGTTTTGAGTTCTAAGTATTTTAACAACATTAGTAGCAGTAGTTTTGTTAAGGAAAACGAGCACTGTGATTCTTGCTTAAAGGCAAAATTGACAAGACTCCCTTTTCCAAGTAGTAGTATTCAAACTAAGTCTTGTTTTGATCTCATTCATTGTGACATTTGGGGAGGTTATAAAACACCATCTTTCTCGGGTGCTCATAATTTCTTAACGATCGTTGATGATTTTAGTAGAGGAGTTTGGGTTTATTTGATGAAACATAAATGGGAAGTGTATAATTACCTCGTCATGTTTTGCAATATGGTTAACACACAATTTGACAAAAAGGTTAAACGCATTAGAAGTGACAATGGAGGAGAGTTTCAGTCACAAGATATGACTGCTCACTACACTGCAAATGGAATTTTACTTGAAACTTCTTGTACCGACACTCCACAAAAAAATGGAGTGGTCGAGCGTAAGCATAGCCACATTCTTGAAATGGCTAGGGCTTTACGATTTGAGGCGGGGTTGCCAAAGAAGTTTTGGGGAGAATGTGTCTTAACCGCAGTTTATATCATTAACCGGTTACCATCCAAAGTTTTGCAAAATAAAACTCCTCATGAAATCTTGTTGCAAAAGAAACCAAGCTTTGATCACCTTCGTGTTTTTGGTTATCTTGTGTATGCTAAAAATAATAAGAAAGGGGGAGACAAGTTTGATGTTCGAGGCCGCCCATGTGTGTTCGTTGGATACCCGCACTCTCAAAAGGGGTATCGGGTTTTTGACCTTAAAACCAAGCAGATATACACTTCTCGTGATGTTAGATTTGTTAAAGATGTTTTCCCTTTCAAACAAAATGGGTGAGAAAAGGAGATACACTGGCAAGCAATAGCGATGGCCCATGTGTTGAGGATATGGTTAGGCTGGAAGAATATGAGCTTGGGCCTGATATTGGGCCAACCCATGAAGAAAGGGAAATCTCATTTGTGGCCGAGCTCAATGTACTGGGAGACAAATCACCTCCTGATCAGCCCCAAGATGAAGCCCAGCCATCGAATGATGAAGGTCTACGACGCAGCACACGATCACGACATCAGCCCAAACATCTTGAAAATTATGTTGTTGACCTACCGACTTCAGTAGACCATGCGCAGCCCATCATCAGGCCAGAGGCCTCGATGGTATATCCTCTATCTAACTTTGTCTCTTACACAAGATTTTCTCCCTCTCACAAAGATTTTCTTGCGGCCATCACTTCCCATGATGAGCCTAAGTACTATTATCAGTCCGTCAAAGATAAGCATTGGTGCGATGCGATGAAGCTAGAAATCGAAGCCTTAGAAGCAAATGGAACATGGACACTTGAACCAATTCCACCGGGCAAAAGGGCAGTCGACTCAAAGTGGGTGTATAAAATCAAATACAAGCCCAATGGAGATATTGAACGCTATAAAGCCCGATTAGTGGCAAAGGGTTTCACACAAGTCGAGGGGATAGACTTCCACGAGACCTTTGCTCCGGTCGCTAAATTAGTGACCATGCGCAGCCTCCTTGCAGTAGCAGTTAAGAAAAATTGGCACATTCACCAACTAGATATGAATAATGCATTCCTTCATGGCGATTTAGTAGAAGATGTTTACATGAAAATTCCTCAAGGCTTTGCTAAGGAAGGAGATAAAAGGGTTTGCAAGTTGCGAAAATAGCTATATGGGTTACGACAAGCTTCAAGAAATTGGTACCACAAGTTCACCAAAGCGATTCTTGACATTGGTTTTCGACAATCCCAAGCCGATCATTCCTTATTTATTTACAAGAAAGATGGCACATACGTTGCTGCTCTTATCTATGTAGATGACGTACTTTTAGCGGGTAATGATAGCTTGAAGATTGAATTTGTGAAGAAGCATTTGAATGATTTATTCAATATCAAAGACTTGGGCCATCTAAAATAATTCTTGGGCATTGAGGTAGCACGATCATCCGAAGGCATTGTTCTTAGTCAACGTAAATATACGTTGGACATACTTGAGGAATGTGGAGTACAAGGAGGCCGTCCGAGTGATTTCCTGATGGAGCAAAATTTAAAACTTAGCACTGACGACGACAGTCCCCTCGTTGATGCTCTCTAATACCGGCGCATGATCGGACGACTCCTATACTTGACGGTAATGCGACCTGACATTCAGTTTGCTGTCAATCGACTCAGTCAATTCATCACATCCCCACGCAAGTCACATTGGAATGCAGCCATGCGAGTTTTGCGATTTCTCAAAGGGACAGCTGGACAAGGCCTTTTTCTTCCCTCCTGTGGAGACTTACATCTCGAGGCATATTGCGATGCCGATTGGGGGGCATGCCCAATGACGAGATGTTCATTCACAGGTTACTTTATTACATTGGGGGATCTCCTATTTCCTAGAGGACGAAGAAACAATCCGTCGTGTCTCGTTCATCGGCTGAAGCCGAGTACAGGGCAATGGCTACTACAGTGAGTGAGATAGTTTGGCTTCGATTGCTGCTAAAATACCTTGAAGCACCACAAATAAAAGCGACTGCACTTCACTGCGATAATCAAGCAGCTTGTCACATTGCCAACAACCCGGTCTTCCACGAACGTACTAAGCATGTTGAGATGGATTGCTACTTCGTGCGTGAACGAGTTGAGTCCAGAGACATTCTTCCTTGCAAGATATCAACGACAAATCAGGTTGCTGACATTTTTACTAAAGCTCTCGGTACCAATCATTTCTGGTTTCTAGTGGGCAAGTTGGGCATTCGAAATCTCCATGCGCCAAGTTGAGGGGGAGTGAAAAACACCAATCATGCATATCTTGATTTCAAATCAAGATATTGATATTTTGGATCACCAGATATTCCGGATCTCACATAATCCGCTGTGTTATTTTCTTCTGATTTGTTCTCATCTATTCCATATTTAGCGATAGACTCGTATGTATATATTGACTGCCTAGGCTGTACATGAATAGCAGAGAAATACAAAAAACACATGTCTTCAATTCATATCTCTCTCCAGTTCTGATTTAGTAGATTAAGAGTCAAGTGATTTTAGTTTTCTGGTGGGGAGTTGTAATGATGGGTGTGTATTAGAGTACAAGAATAATGGAGGTTTTGATTTGGGTGTGGTTGAGAACTGGTAACTGATAAGGAGAATGGGAATTGGAAAGGATGGTGGTGGCCGGTGGGTGAATGGGGTCAAGGAGAAAGAGAACCTGCGTAAGTTTTCTCCTTTTGTTTTCTTTTTCTTTCTTTTTAATTATTTTTCCTTTATTTGGTGTCTTGTGATTTCATTAAAAAAAAAAAAAAACACATTGCCTTATAAATTTATTCTGTTTCATTGTATATATTTATTTAAGAGATATATAATTTAAGTTAGTTTAAGGTATTAACATTTTCCACCCCTATACATTCCAAAAAGTTTAACTAATTTTTACCCTAGCTTTTAAGGGAAATAAGTCAAAAAGTCATGAATGTAAATTAGTTAAACTGTAGGGATGATCATTGCAATTTTGAAAGAAGCTTGTCGCATTTTCATCCATTTTGGTTAGGTTTTTGACGAGCTAACCAAAATTACACTTGATTGCAACAAAAATACATATTCAACAACCAAATTGTAACAAACACAAATTGAATAACCAATTGAAACATGACGACAAAATCAGGTAACTAAAGTGCAATTTGCCCTTAAAATAATGTAACTTGAAGAAGAAGCTTAGAATGGCAATGACTTCAATTGAAGGGCATCAAGTGTGACTTTGAAATAATGTAGGGTTCTAAGTGTTGATATTCTTTGCCGTTAGTAGAAGAATCAGTCGTTTGTTTTATTACTAGTATTCCCACCCGTGCCACTGGCACGGTGACGGTATGGAAAAGAAGAAAGAACCCCATTTAATTTTGTCCTCTCACATAAAATCCCTCAACCTCAACTCAATTTCCTCTTTTTCATTACCCAAACTCATCACCTTAAGGATATTTTTTTTTTTGGCATTTCTATCATGTTTTTGTACCCGCCCTTTTTTTTTTTTTTTTGGATAATCTCTATACCAATCTAAATCACTGAAAGCTTTCTTTTTGGAGTGGAGAGGTTACATAACTACCGTGGGAGAGTGGGATAGTGGGTTGTTTTAGATTAATTTTAGGTCGTTAGATCATTTTCTGAGATTTAATCTTAGCTGCTCTTTGTGTATCGGTTATTCTTGCTTTGTATTGTATTATAGATATACTACTCCCTCCATCGCAAAATTATCTTCTCATCATTAATTTCTCATTGTCCCAAAAAGTTCTTCTTATTTCTACAATTTTGGCTTAAAAGTGCATATACAAAGCATGAGTAGTAAAAAACGTGTTCATGTCCTTAAAAAGTTTGAATAGTCAAACGCGAAGATCATTTTGGGACAGAGGGAGTGATAAAGTCTGAGGTTCTATCCCAAAACCAATTTGCAATGAGAGGAGTAGCCTAGGATCTTTATATAGTCAATGCTTGGCTAGCTAATTCCCGATGTGGGATCATTGTCTCTAACACGCCCCCTCACGTGTAGCCGGGCTTTGCCAAGGCTTACAACGTGGACTTTTTACGGGTAGCGCGGAGCAACATCGTGGGCCATTGGGCATGCACGTGTAATGGGCCAACTCTGATAGCATGATAAAGTCTGAGGTTCCATCCCAAAACCAATTGGCAATGGGAAGAGTAGCACAAGATCTTTATATAGTCAATGCTTGGCTAGTTAATTCCCGATGTGGGATAATTATCTCTAATAGGGAGTACATAATAAAAAAACTGTTCAAAAAATTTTGTTCTAGAGTCTGTAAACACCCCGCCTTGGACCTCTCATGTCCCGATTGCATACACATTCTTTGTCTTCCTCTTTTCTGTTAAGTTTTGTTACTTTTCGTTAACTTTCGTTACTTTCCGTTAAGTTCCTGACTTACTCCGTTAGTCTGGATTTAACAAAGTGGAAAATTCAACCTTGAGTCTTTGTTTCATTTATTTTCGTTGACTTTCGTGATGTTCGTTAAGTTTTTTGGACTAATTCCGTTAGTTTTGGGGCTTAACTGCATAACAGGGTTAACATTTGGGCTAAAATATGAATTTTCTGAAGCTGGGATGCGCACGCCTTTGCCCTCCTTTGTGGGAGGAGTTCTCCTCCCATGGAGGGGGGTGGGATGCGCGCGCTTCCCGCTTCCAGAATCTCAGATCTGGCCAAATTTCCCTCCTTTTCTGATTTGTAACCCCCAAGGCCATTATGCCTTGCCTTGATCCGGGGAAGGGCCATCTTTGTGACCAAAAACACTACCCTAACGCCTATAAATACCTCTTCATTCCACCATGGAAAGGGAGGAAGGATTCTTGAATCAAAACCACTTTAAAACACATAAAATCCATTTTCAAAGAGTGGTCACTACACAAAATTTTTATATTACCCATTTAAGCACAATGTACAATGTTCATTCTCTTATAAACTTTTAATCTTATCTTTATTTTCTCTCTTTGTTAAAATCCTTTTATTACACTCTTCATCTTTAATGTGTATGCAATCTCCATAAAAGGGATACAACCAAAAGGCCACTTCACTATTGAAGTTTGGCCAAGGTTACATCCCAACATTCCAAATTTCACTTTAATTTTCATTTCATTTCTTCATGTAATTGTTTGGCATAATTGTTACATATAATCTTTTAGCATAAATTAATAAATAAAAACAATTCTATTTTATTTCCTTTTAATTTTCGTCTTTCTTTCCATTGTAATTGTTAGCACTTCTTACATTAATAATTGAAGGACTTTTCTTTTTAGTATTAGAACACCAAAAGTAGCAAGACCCGCGTAAGCGGGCGGAGTGGGTGTTTAAGTACTTCCCACTCCGTCACCTAACCCCGAACCCCTCATCTCAAGAATCTTTGGTTTCGTAATCAATAAAAAAGGCTATTTTCTTAGGTTTTCTCGAGTTCCTCTAAAACGTGGGTGTTGACTCTTAAAATCAATTAGACATCCTTGGTAATTCACCGCTCTAGCCAAGCCGTGGTTCCCCGGGGTATCTACAGTGGTGACTCCGCTGGGGACATAGAGGGTTAAACTTGCATTTTCTGCTTTTGGTGTTCTTATATCTGTTTTCTGGGCATTCTGGTAAAAAGGGTAGGAAGCGCGCGCCTCCGGCCTTCTTGGCCTAAAGCGCGTGTGTCCGACCCTTATTACCAGAATCGCCCACCTTCTATCTTGTCCTTCAAATTTCATATTGCTATGCTAACAAGTTTCTGCAGGGGAAAGTTACATAATTTGGGACCAGGGCAATCCCCTGAGTCCGCGGTTTCTTCTGACATTCTGACAGGTACCCCAGATGCGCGCGCCTCCCACATTCATGGCGAAATGCGCGCGCTTCCCACGTAACTGCCCTGAGTCGCGCGCTGCTGGTCCATTTTCCAGAACAGAACAGTAAACAGAACAGTGGATAGAATGGACAGTTTTGACAGTGCGTGGGCACCGGGCCTGCATAAAACCATCTTCTATTTCTCTGTTTTATTTTTATCGGTCACACGAGTGATTCAAAAGTTGTAAATACGTGCTTACTTGTTTTTTATTATTTCTTCAAAAAAATAATAATAAAATACTTTCGTCATGTGATGGACCTCACACTACGCGCACATAATTCCTATTAACTGCTCACTATCGAGTCGCACAAGTCCAACCCCAAACCCGTCGAGGCCCGTCCTAGAAAGTTTCAAGCTCCACTCGACCTTTACTCTTTCGAAGCGGTAAACCTCAGCCCGTGGCGTAGTTCATGACTACATGCCGGGGGTGACCTTAAGCCTCTCTTTAAGCCGAGCACAAACCACACAATTCTAGTTAGGGTCTAACACTCCGTGACTCAAGTCGGTTTCCATGTGCCGAGATTTCCCTAAACTAATGTCTTCAAATCATACATGCCACTCGTTGTTATGGACGAAATAAAAATCCGTCCCCAAGTGGTCATAATGGACGCTAATAAAAAATCCGTCCCCACATGTATGCTTTACTACATTAGTTTAGTTTAATCCTGACACATGTAAGATTCACAAGCGTGGTGGAATCCGATGAGTATATGGGACCGCGAGAAGGTCTATATACTAGTGTGACGATTCCACTATTTTTCTAGAAACCCCAAAAAAGACCACGTCCTTCCGACTTTGAAAATAATAATTAAAAAAAGAGTCATTTTTCTTTATGTGGTTTAGTCTTTACTTTTGTTTGTGGGGCCATCCTAAGATCAACCGTGTTCTCTCCATAGGTCCAATGGCTTCAAACGGCAACGACAACGGCGTTCCCGTGTCCAACGAAGGGTTATTCCGCATGGTGGAAGCATTGAAAGGGCAAGTTGATACACTAGCCGAGAATGTCCGCCGCAAGGATGATTTATGGCGAGCCCGTTACGAGCATGTGAAAACGGTCCACAAGAAAGAAGTTGCTCAACTCAAGAATCAATTGAAAGGGCTCACGAATGAAAGAAAGGTCCAAAGCATTGATACCGGTTTGGTCAACACTCTCATGTCCTACATTGACTAAAGGCTTAGTGGGTTAAATTTGCACAAGGGCCCGAGCACCGATCTTCATCATGCTTCTCTTCTCATGAATACTATGGAGGCCCTTCCCGAAAAGTTCAAGATGCCCGACATCGACAAGTTCAACGGAAACTCTTGCCCCGACGCTCATGTCAACTCCTACATTTGGGCCATGCTACCAAAGAAAGTGTCTCCTCAAATAATGGCACAATGCTTCCCGCTTACTCTCGAGGGGGTCGCAAAAGATTGGTATATGGGTCTTCCAGTTTCCACCCGCCTCAATTGGGATGCCGCTATGCTTGCCTTCAAGTCACAATATCAAGGCAACTCCATATTCCACCCCACCAAGAAGGAATTGGAGAGCACCGTGCAAATGGGCAATGAATCATTTGGGGACTTTTCTCGCCGTTGGAATGACAAGTTGGCCGAGATTTTTGATAGGCCCTCAATGAAGGAACAAATGGACATCTTCTTGAAATGTTTGACTTTGGACCACCGAACTCATCTTAGTAGGGCCTTTTATCCGGATTTTGCAAGCATGTATGATGCGGGGATTAGAGTTGACAATTTTCTCCAAGAAATGGCCGAGTCCTCCTATGAGACAAGCTTCAACGATGAAGGGTTCCCGAGCAATCCGAGCAACAACATGGACGAATGTATTGACATGGAAGACTACAATGACAATGAAGACTACAATGACAATGAGGACGAAGACAACAATCTCCATTTCTCTTTCTCTACCTAGAAATAGGAATTAAAAAAAAAAAAAAGAGTCAAAAGTCCTCTAATGTGTGCATTAATGTTTTCTCTTGTCCAATGTTAAATTTTGAGTCAATCATTAAATAAAATTCGTTCTTGTCCTCATATACTCTTCCAAGTTGTTCAATCTAATTCTTAGCAAAATGATGAAAAGATGTCCGAACAAGTTTTGGAACGAAGGCCATCGCTTGAACGCCTAGGGGCTAAACATCGACGACGGCATCAACAACGAAGACATCAACAACGGCGAAATCAAGACAAAGAAAGGTGGATCAACAATCATGAAGCAATGTTTTCAAAAGGGGATAAAAAAAATATCCCCTTTCATTCAAAGAATTTCACAACAACAACATCATTCCACCGATGAAGGACGAAGCAACAACCATCACGACGAATGGAGAATCAACAAGAACTACAGTGACCTGAGCCTCTACACTGGAGGAACGTAGGCAACCTTCGGGTCCGGTCTCACGCAAGAAAGAAGATATGTTTAGCCCTAGCGTGTTATGGTGATCGGCCTTCATCTCGAACTTGTCATGACATCTTTGTATGATTCATTTGCCAATGAATTAATCACCTCAAGATTGAACAACTTTCCTATATTTGGAATCACTTTCCGTTCCTTGTCGAGTCTAGGGCTTCTATTCTTTCTGCATACTCCCAATTTCTTGCAATCAAATTGAGGCTTTCCTTCTCTTCTCTCTTAATGACTTACTTGCCTTCATGAGTCATTCAACAAAGATATACAAAGTCAATACTAGGGACACTTCCCTAGTCGAGTCAATATCACTCATCTTTAGTGACAAAAGGTCTCCACCGCAAAATCACATGTCTTATCTCCTCAGCTAGAGTCAATGCACACTTCCTCATTAATCGAGTCAAAAAAAAAATGAAGACGCAAAAGAGATGCCTGCTAGATTGAAAACCCGAAAGGGCGGTCTAGGCAAAAAACATGGTGCGTCATAAAAAAAATGAGAGAGTGAGAGAGAAGGGAAAGAGAAATGGAGATCCCCGGCTTCTAAAAGAAGACAACTACACGAGCTCTACATTGGATCTCCTCAGCAAGTCAATTCCCCACCAAGTCAATTTTTGGATTGCAAAAGGCTCGACAAGATATGGCACCATCAAAGGTTGTCTTGGGTTATTGGCATGATTCTCCAGCAGTGTGCATTTTTGGGTTCATGAAAAGAAGCCCCGTGGTAACCAAGACCCATCCGAGAACGAGCCCATCATAAAAGGGCACGAGGTTGCACAAATAATCCCCAGCTATTCAATTGGCTTGGGCAGCAAATAGCAACTACATGTGTCTCAATTTTCAAAGCTTCTTCAAGTATGTGCTTCTAAAGTACGCCGAAAGGCTCTCGAGAAATGGAGTAGCTCTTGCCATGTCCTCTTATGTTTGTTCCCCCATATGAGGACGAGTCTCTTGCTTTTCTCAAAAAATGGTGACGCCCTAGGGGCTATGTGACTCAAGAACAATGGCTTCTTTTGCTTCATTTGACAATCAATAAAGCCCTAGGGGCCATGCTCGAGAAAGATGTGTGAGATTATCCTCAAAGTCTCTCAAAAAGGATGTCAAAAATCCTCTTGTCATGTGTACCCGTGCTCGTTCCCCCAATCAAGGATGGACCTTTCTCGCAATCAATAATGGCACTCTAGGGGCTACAGTCACGTCTTAAAGGCTCCCTCGGCAAAAAACAATTCACTTCAATGTCCCCAGCAACATTTGAAGCTTCATACCGAAAGGTCTCAAGGGGCTTCGTAATCTACAATCCTTTGGGCTACGGCATTACAACAATCCAAGCAAAGGGAAATATTGGGGCTTCGTAATTAACAAGATTTTGGGCAGTGGTACCCGAGCAATACAATTTGGGAGTAGTCTTATGGCTCCATGAAAGGGATCAAACTTCATTGGTCCCTCAACACTTCCAGTCAAAAGGCCTCTTGGTTTTAAATGAAGGTTCCGATGATATGAATGAATTTGATGATTCTTGTTAGAACTCACAGCGATATTCTAAAGGAAGTCTTAGAGAAAAGGAAAAAGATTCAATATTCTAGACTCACCCGTCTGAGTTATAGCGGGCAATGCCAATATGCTAACTCTATAAGCAGGGTTACGCCCAATCCCAATGTTTCTGCAAGTACTGCACCCCCTTCTCCAAGATCAAAAGCACATGCTGCATCCGAAGATCCGCCGACGGCTCAACTCAAGAAGACTCAAGCAAACATACCATTCGAGGCTTTATCACACCAAGACCTTATCATCTGCAACAACATCACCATCTCCCACGAGACGTCTCCTGAAGACCGTACTACACTTCCAACATGGGCCTTCCACCATTTGGGTATCAACCACAAAAAGGGCCATCCATCTCCAAGCAAGAGAAAGAGGAAGATCACTTTCATGAGTTCTACCCAATGGTGCATCTACTCTCAATACAATGCCAAGATAAGTTGGAGCTTCGCACCGAAAGTTCTTCACATCCCGCCATCTACAAGCTCACAAACAACAAACCCACGACACTTGGGGCTTAGTAATCTCTCGAAGCTTGGTTTCAATGATATTCTCTTGGAGCTTGCTCACGTCAACAGCAAAAGGCGATTTATTTGAAAAGGTCAAGAGTCGATTCATCTTGGGGCTATGCAAGTCTCTCATAGTTTGGCATCAAAGGCATTCTAGGGGCTTTACAATCAGCAACCCCTTATCTCGGCATCGAATGTCTTTTGGAGCCCCATAACTGACACATCACTCGGGGCTAGAAATCACTTTTCGTTGGGCACAACAACAGCGACAACAGAATTCGAGTGAGGTAATCCGGATTTCGATTGAACATGACTTGATCTTGGGTTGGCTTTACAAACACAATGGTTAAAATGGTTCACCCACGAACTAAAAAAAAAATAAAATCTTTTTCTCACGTGTGTGCATATTCGTTTCTTTCTAATTAAAAAAAAAAAAGATTTTATTTTCTTTTTTTCTTGCGCAAAATTATGTGTTTCCTTTTTGCTTTGCTCCTAGCATTCTCCCCCAGCATTCTCCACCATCCTTGAACTACGCTGGTCTGATTCCTTCCAAGGGATACGTAGGCAGCCTTTTGGCACGACCAACCCATCACCCAGAATACTGTCCCACCGACACTCCTTCAAAGGAAAGAACAATTCATCACCATCAACATCATCATTCTCCTCCAAAGCATCTACCACAACATCACGAATCCATCCAACAACAATGGTAAGTGAAGGTATGGACACCATTCATCTCTCTCAAGCAAATCTCTGCTTTCAAAAATCACTTCACACACAAAATCACTTTACTTCTCCCTCATACAAAACTGCTTTCAAATCACATTTCACCACGAGCACAATTTATCTCTTCATTTCATACTTCATGCATCTTCTTGCACAAACACATATACCTACAAAGCACACACTTAATAGGTACCACCACAAGGTCAAAAACATCTACAACTCAAGGCACTTCATCCCAAGCAGAAACTGATCCGCCGTCAACTACGCCTGCATCCTACAGAGTCATATAATTACAGTTCAATGACAACAACTCAGTCCATGGTGAGCCGCAAAATCACCACCTTTCCATCAAGCAACACAACAATATCACAGACAGAGCCTCGGATCCCGCATCAGAAATGGATCCCGCATCAGCAAATGGATCCCGCTCCAGCAAACGGATCCTGCTTCAGTAAACGGATCTCGTATCAGCAAACGGATCCCGCTTCAGCAAACGGATCCCGCATCAGAAAATGGATCCCGCTTCAGCAAACGGATCCCGCATCAGCAAACGGATCCCGCATCAGCAAATGGATCCCGCTTCAGCAAACGAATCCCACCTCAGCAAACGGATCCCGCCTCAGTAAACGGATCCCGTACCAGCAAACGGATCCCGCACCAGTAAACGGATCCCGCCTCCAGCAAACGGATCCCGCATCAGCAAACGGATCCCACTTCAGCAAACGGATCCTGCTTCAGCAAAACGGATCCCGCCATATCCTTTCTATATCAATAAATCCGCTCACACAGAGAGCGCACCCCTATCCTTCGCAAATTTCAAATTCATGTTTTATTGAGTCTTTGTTTTCTCTTGTCGATGTCCTCGGCGGTTGTCTTTCTTTCGTCGACGCATTTTGCTTCGCAATCCACGTCACCGAGGGGCTCTGTAGACACCCCGCCTTGGACCTCTCATGTCCCGATTGCATACACATTCTTTATCTTCTTTTTTCTGTTAAGTTTTGTTACTTTTCGTTAACTTTCGTTACTTTCCGTTAAGTTCTTGACTTACTCCGTTAGTCTTTGATTTGATTAAGTGGAAAAGTCAAACTTGAGTCTTTGTTTCATTTATTTTCGTTGACTTTCGTGATGTTCGTTAAGTTTTTGGATTAATTCCGTTAGTTTTGGGGCTTAACTGCATAACGGGGTTAACATTTGGGCAAAAATATGATTTTTCTGAACCTGGGATGCGCACGCCTTTGTCCTCCTTTGTGGGAGGCGTGCTCCTCCCATAGGGGGGGTGGGAAGCGCGCGCTTCCCTTTTCCAGAATCTCAGATTTGGCCAAATTTCCCTCCTTTTCTGATATGTAATCCCCAAGGCCATTATGCCTTGGCTTGATCCGGAGAAGGGCCATCATTGTGACCAAAAACACTTCCCTAACACCTATAAATACCTCTTCATTCCACCATGGAAAGGGAGGAAGAATTCTTGAATCAAAAACACTTTAAAACACATAAAATCCATTTTCAAAGAGTGGTCACTATAGACAATTTGGTTCTTACCCATTCAAGCACAAGGTACAATATTCATTCTCTTATAAACTTTTAATCTTATCTTTATTTTCTCTCCTTGTTAAAATCCTTTTATTAGACTCTTCATCTTTAATGTGTATGCAATCTCCATAAAAGGGATACAACCAAAAGGCCACTTCACTATTGAAGTTTGGCCAAGGTTACATCCCAACATTCCAAATTCCACTTTAATTTTCATTTCATTTCTTCATGTAATTGTTTGGCATAATTGTTACATATAATCTTTTACCATAAATTAATAAATAAAAACAATTCTCTTTTATTTCCTTTTAATTTTCGCCTTTCTTTCCATTGTAATTGTTAGCACTTCTTACATTAATAATTGAAGGACTTTTATTTTTAGTATTAGAACACCAAAAGTAGCAAGACCCGCGTAAGCGGGGCGGAGTGGGTGTTTAAGTACTTCCCACTCCGTCACCTAACCCCCGAACCCCTCATCTCAAGAATCTTTGGTTTCGTAATCAATAAAAAAGGCTATTTTCTTAGGTTTTCTCGCGTTCCTCTAAAACGTGGGTGGCGACTCTTAAAATCAATTAGATATCCTAGGTAATTCACCGCTCTAGCCAAGCCGTGGTTCCCCGGGGTATCTACAGAGTCTTACAAAATTTTGTGCTTATAGCATTGCTCCATGTTGTATTTTGGATTATGAATTTGGAAGTAAGAGAAAGGTTTTAAACTTTATAAATTGACGTCGCTAGACCTAAAATGGCATTCCCAATACTTATTTACCGGCACTTATATGAATGTTTTAAATTTGCGACACTTTTAAAAAATACCTTTAATTTCGGCACTTACTACTAAATGTCGTTAATTACCAGAACTTTTTAATAAGTGCAAAGATTTCCTAAAGTTTTTAATAAGTCTTTTTAATAATGTTACTAAACTTCCGGCACTTCTTCTAACTGCAGCTAATTTTCAACACTTTTTAACAAGTGTTATTTCTAGCACATTTTAAAAATGGCACTTAATTTCGGGATTTTTTTTTAATTAAACGCCACTAATTTTGGAGATTTTTTAATAAGTGCTGCTAAATATCGACACATTGAAAATGCTGCTAATTACTGGCACTTGTTACTAAGTGTTGCTAGTTTCTGACACTCTTTACTAAGTACCACTAATTTTCGGCACTTTTTAATAAAATGTTGCTAATAAATAGAGATTTATTTTGACATTCTTATTTAATTTTAAAAATTAATCATATTTTTCATGCAAATTATCGTTAATTTAATAATTATATTATAGTTATATGGAATATGGATGGCCAAAACCGGTTCCGGGTCCGGTTCCGGTTCGGCATATATGTGACCCTGAACCGGCCCGTACTTACCCCAGTTCCGGTTAGGTTCCGGTTCCGGTACGGTTCCGGTCCCCCCTTTTAAAATTATTGAAAAGAAAGGGATTTTTGGTCCGGTTCCGGTCCGGTTCGCCATTTATGTGAACCGTAATCGGCCCAGATGAATGGCGGTTCCGGTTTCTCCGGTTCCGGTTTATTCACCGGTTTGCTCCAGTTCCGTGCTTCTACGGTCCGGTTTTCCGGTTTCGGTTCCGTTTGGCCATCCCTAATATGGAACATGAATCGTCAAACCATCCTGTAACGATCCCAAAACCCGTGACAATTTATTTTATATTTTTGGGGATTTTAATTTGAACTTATGTGTGCATTTTATTTGTTGCATCATATTTTATGACTTGAACATATTGTTTGATTAATTGTGTTATTTATTTGGTTGGGTGTAATAATGGTTAAGGGAGTTAATTGATTAAGTTGAAACTTTAGGGTCCTTTGTGAAAATGCAACTTTTGGGGGTTATTTGTTCAAATGGAAAGTTGAGTGACCAAAATAAAAACTTGGGTAAAAATCTTTTCATGACTTATGCTTATCTTTCTCCCTCTGCATATTCATTTTACACAACAACAATTTTCTTCTCGTTTCTTCCTAGGGTTTGAAAGAAAAGGTAAGTTCATCCTAATTTAATTTTTTATCATTTTATTTACTACTCCGTTTTAAAATCTAATTATACTAAAATGATCAGGGCGTTGAGTAGGTCATTTCTACCCGATCAAATATAATTTTTGCGATACTTTTTCCCGAAATAGGTAAGTTACTAATTCCCCTTTAAATGTTAAAATGGTCATATATGTTATACTTGATACTTGTAATTGTTAATTTTTTGATTTGAGTAAATTTTGTGATACTTGTAATTTTGGGACAAAGGGAGTATAAACATAATGTGTAGGAATGGAAGAATAAACTTGAAATAGTTGGTTTTGAACTTGTTTAGTACTCATGAGTATTGTTAGTATTGTTAAAATGCTAGTGAAAGTATACTCCTACTTTTGGGACGGAAGGAGTAGGTAAAGAACCAGGTTTAGTTTTGGCCCAAATCGGGTACCGAGCGCCCGCCTGGTGGGCATCGAGCGCCCGCTCGCTCGCTAGCCTTTGGAGCGCCCACGCGCGCATGAGTGGAGCGCCCGCTTACCTCGTGTTTCATGACCAAAATCCCTGTTGACCTGGAGCGCCCGCTTGGTCCTTGCCGAGTGCCCGCCTGGTCAGTTGTTGAGCGCCCGCCCGGTTTAGTTTGAGCGCCCGCTCGCCCCTATTTTCAGAAATCCTCCTTTTGTTTAATTAAGACTAGGATGTATTCTTGGTCTAGGTTTTGGGTACTACTCTAGTTGACTTAAATGGTCATTGTGGAACGCTCTAGTGTTTGAAATTGGTCCCTTTGTGAACAACTGTGTTATGGAATGTGAACAAGTATTAAATGGGTATTATGGAATATCCTTTTGATGTGTTTTGGATTAATTGTGAATGGGTGAAAGCTTGTGATGTGACTTAATGTCATTAATAAACGATTGAGTTGTGACTTAATGTCAATGGTAAAGGATTGCGTTGGGAACTCTTTAAGAGTAATGTGTTGCATCTTTGTGATGAACTTTGTGTGGTTCCCTACTTTGGAATCATGCCCTAGTTGTTGTTTAAGCAAGTATTTATTACTATGCTCGTGTTAAAGTCCAGCTGGTACTTGTTGTGGAGTCGGGCAGTGGTAGGGATTATAATGGCACACGAGCCAAGTTCATTGTAAGGCTTCTATCATTGGTTTCCCATTTTTAACCCCCTTCCTAGGGCCACGGATTGGGTTTGGGCTAGCTCTCCTTTGTGTGAGTTTAGTCACCGTTTGGGTTATGACTTTGTGTCATTTTCCCCCATTGTTGTTGTTGTTGTTGTTGTTGTTATTGTTTGGTTCCGGAACCGGTTTCAGCCCTTTGGTGCTGCTCAGTTGATACCTCTCAGATGGTTATGTTTGATTCGAGAACCTTGGCTCAGTATCCACTTATGAGTGTTTATTTCCGCCTTACGTGTGATATGATGGAGTGGCTTTGCCTCTCATGTTATGTGCTATGTGAATGCTTATTGACATTGTTCAATTACTAGTATCATTCCAGCATGTAACGTAGTTGCATTTTAGTAGCTTACTGAGATTTTTTCTCACCCCGTTCCTTTATTGTTGTTTTACTTAGATAAAGGCGAGCCAAGGGTATAGGTCACTTCACAAGGGAGGACGTCGGGTTGATAATCCATTTTGGAAAGTAAGTGACGTTTAAAGGTTACATTATATAAATGTATAACCTTTGGGGTAGTGTAACCGAGACTTTATTCGTGTATCACCTATTTTGTTGAATTGTGGTAATTGTACATTTGTATAAGAGTTTATAAGCCTTCGGGCTAAGTACTTTTGTTTGTGAAAATGTTTGTAAAGTTTGTTTGAAAGTTAAATGGAAGTCTTTGAACTTCGAATGTGGATTTTGTTAAATTTTATAAAAGTATATTTCGAATTTTTTTCTAAAAAGTGTTTTATGACGTCTTCCGTGCGTGTCCTGAACGTGGGGCCAAGTAGGACCACGGGTTGGGGTGCGACACATCCTCTTGAAGATTGGAGTGTAATCAGTCTTTCGGTTCAGATATACATGAATCGTCAAACCATCCTCTTAAAGATTGGAATGTAATCATCGTCCGGTTCAGACATTTGAATCGACAAACCTACCTCGTGATGATTTAGAGTGTAATCAATCATCTGATTCAGGTGTACATGGATCATCATACCATGCTCTTGAATATATGGATTGTCAAACCATCCTCTTGAGATTGGAGTATAATCAATCGTCTGTCAGATATACAAGGATCATCAAATCTACCTCTTGAAGATTGGAATGTAATCAATCGTCCAGGTCAGACATATTTAGATCGTCAAACCATCCTCGTAAAGATTGGAGTGTACTCATTTTTCCAGTTCAGATATACTTGGATCGTCAACAACATCAAAGTCTATAAATTCGGCATTATTAAGCGAAGTCTGTAAATTCAAGCAGAGCCTCTAAAAAAAGTTTGTAATTAAATTCAGTATCATTAAGTAAAGTCTATAAATTCGGGCAGAGCCTCTATAAAAAGTCAGTAAATTCGGTGTCATTAAGCGAAATATGTAAATTTGGGTTGTGTTGTGCCTCTACAAAAAGTTCGTAAATTCGGCATCATTAAGCGATGTATGTAAACTCGGGTGGAGCCTCTACAAAATAGTCCGTAAATTCGGCATCATTAAGTGATGTTTGTAAATTTGGCTGGAGCCTATATAGAACTCCGTATATTCAGCATCATTAAGCTAAGTCTGTAAATTCAGGCGAAGCCTCTACCAACATTTGTAAATTTGGCATCATTAAGCGAAGTATGTAAATTCACGCAGAGCCTCTACAAAAAATTTGTAAATTTGGCATCATTAAGCGAATTGTGTAAATTTGGGCGGTGACTTTACAAAATGTTTGTTAATTCAAACGTTCTTAAGCAAAGTCTGTAAATTCAAGCGAAGCCTCAACAAAGTTCGTATTTTGAACTGCGTTAACCTCAACCTAAAGGGCTTCAGAATCAGATAGAAATTGATTCCTTAGTATGGGTTTATCCTTCAAAATTATGAATATTGCCTTTCAAAATAATTTTTTAAATATCTCAAAATGGTCTTTTGATATCAAACTACATTTGATTTTATTCTCTAATGAGATACGTAGGCATCTTTTTTCAGTATTGTCATCCCTAAGTTCTAAACAGATGTTTTTCTATCGACGACATTACTTCTTTCATAAGAACTATCGCCTAGTGGACCTATAGACACCCCATTCTAAACGATCATCTTATGATTACTCTACTCGTGGTCTCGCCATTATGATTTGAAGAAGACTCGCTAGTTAAGTCATTTTCCATTAGGTTTCTGACTAATTTTGTTAATTCTGGACTTAACTAACTAACAAAATTTTTAGAGAGCTGTAATGCTTATCTCGTAAGAGATAATGTGCCTCATACGAGATAATGTGTCTCATAAAAGACTACTTCTCGAGATTTGTGTCTGTTCACTTTCTTTATCAATTTCGATCTCTTTCTTGGCATATACGCTCCTAATTCGGGATTAAGTTAATTTCTTGACATCCTAGAATACTTTGATTCTTACCAAACTTGAAAATCCTTTTCTTGTTTGAAAAGTCATTATTCAACTGTAAATAAAGGGCTCCCCCTCCTTGTTTTCTCTGTAATCCTTACATACAATTCTCATGCGAATCCTTGCACACAATTCTCATGTGAAGCTCTCCAGAAATCTATCTCGAAATTCATCCATAAACTTGGTGATATAGTTCTCAAACCTTTGTCTAGGCTATCCTTTGGATTCTCATCGTTCTCCAAGTATAAATTCTCTAACTTTATATTCTTCTTCTCATCTTTCTACTGCTTTTTAGCATAGTATAATCTCATAAAAAATGATTAGCCTAGGGCGTCTTCAACTCGTGAAGATGGTCTCGAAGCACATACTCTGACATTACCAATAATTAAAATAAATAATTATAGCTTTTATTGCTTTTTGTATTTATTTATGATTTTGATATGAACAAGTTGATAATCTTTAGTAGCAAGACCAATCTATTAGATTGGGTGCAATTGGTGCTCCTTTATCTTCCAATTACATAACTTAACCCCCGAACCCTCTGAATCTTAAATATATAATTTATGTTCCATAAAATAACATAATGACGACTCGATGAATTAAAAAGAGAATATAATGGTTTTGTTCATCATTCTCACTAAGAGTACAATTTTTTTTTTTTCTTCATATTTTCAGTTTTAAATTGCAAGTATATTAAGATTACTTGAGTCACAATCAGTCCAGAAACTGGGTAAAGACTGAGAGTCAATAGACTCGACCGCGTGGTCAACTTCTTTGAAGTCTGTCGATCCGTCCCCCGCTGCCATGTTTATTACGAGTATGGCAGATTGTTGGCTCTTTCATGTTTTTCCCCAATTCCTTAGCATGACCCCCGTCTCTTTCTTCTATTACTGTAAATAAACATTTTATGTTTTCCAAATTCACACACAGTTTCTGTTTTCAGTCTCTTTCTTTCTTCCTCTCTCAAAACATGACTTTAATCTCCTTTCATCTCCTTGTATATTTACAAAACTTTTGGTATACAAGAAAAAGTGGCGTGGGGTCTCTCAATTTTAACCTAGTCCACTAAGGACATTTCCCCATATTTTCCATTTAAGTCCGTCAAACTCTAAGGCAGACGACATAGAATTTTTGTATTCACAGTAGTCTCTTGTATGCTCTAAGATGACTTAAGCAAAACTCACTCCATCACAAAATGATAGTCTGATACTACCAAAAACGTACCGGATCAGCCTTTTGTCTAGCGGTTCGGATAAATCCAGCAATGAGAACTTCCCCGTTCGGATCTGCGCACAATGAACAAACGTAAACTACGCCGGGGCTTCACCGGCGAAGGCCCTCCGACTTGAGAGTAAGGATACGGATTGTGTATGAAATGAAGAGAAATCAATTGACTATAGTTTTTAGCCAAAATAGTTCATTACCAGTTTTCTGTGTAGAGGACCTGTTTATATAGGCATGGGTGAATGAGTCCTGATTTGTCCAGTAAGCCAGAATGCCCGTGTTGATCTAGGACTCGTATTCCTTGGAGATAGACTCCTGATAAGGATGATGATATCCAGGTTATCTTGTAGTAGAGATATCCTTGTTTAGATAAAGATTCTTAGTGCTAGAGTTGTCTCTGTATGTGGACTCCCTTTGATAGTGGGAGGTTAATGACGTTCTGATACACGTTGGCCCATCATCTAGATCGGCTCGTTACTGAGGCTGCCTAGGGATTAGGCTCCTAGACCTCGGTCTAGGCAAGGTCTGCCTTCTCGGCTATGAGATGTCGGCCCGTAAAGCATGGGCTTCTTGGGAATGGGCCTCCTGATACAGGCCTTTAGGTGTGTGGGCCCAGAGTGTATGGGTCTCATTTAACCAAGTCGGTTTATGTCACTCAGTGGCCCCCGAGTTTCTATCTCAACGTGCCGAGTAGGAGCTGAACTGTATTGATTGCTGCTTCATTTATGTTGATTTGACAGACTGCCGCCAAAATCCTTCGCAGTTTAGATTTCATGATGTCATCTTGATTTATTTCAGGTGAAATCATTATTCTTCTTGGAAAACAAAGCCTTCATTAATTGCTCCCCCATTATGAGTAGTATAAATATTCCACCTTCCCATATCCAGGTGATTTATAAGAGAGAAAAAACCCCTGGTATACTATTCTCCAAAAATGTTTCCTCTTCTTCTTTCAAGATCCATTAAGAAATTTTAAGATGGTCCCAAAAAGAACGTACGACGATGCATTCCCTGAAGAAGTGGATTCAGATGAAGAGAACCAAGCTGGAGATTCAAGTTCATCGAGCAGCAGTGATTCTATGTTTCTTTCGAAGCACCGTTCATTTTTCCTGGCGGAGGAGTCACCGTCCGACAGCAACGAAGAATTTTCAGAGCCAGATCCTATTTTTAGCAAGAATGAGTTCTCGGATAGTGAAGATGGAGATTCTGATGGAAGCAATAGGGAGAATGAGGAAGAAGATGATGATGAGGATGACAGAGGTGAAAATGATGTTGATGATCAGGGATATGATGGTGATGAAGAAACGGAGGATGGCGATGAAGACCAAGATCAAGATCAAGATTTCTATTAAATTTTTAACTAGTTTGCCTAGTCAGTTTCTTTGTTGATTTTGTACAGGTCATACCCCCGGCCTTGTTGTGGGGGTCCTTTTGCTTGCTTATAATGAACTTTTACCTTTTCTTGTCATCATTGCCCTTTGTGTATTTCATCGCTCTGCACCTTCGATTTGACTTGTAACCAAACATGAACACGATTGTTGATCGATCTCAGCACGGAGATATGCCGGTATATTTTTAATCACTTCAACTCGGCATCTACTATTTTGTCTACATGTCGGTCGTGCATTAAGCCGTAAATATTGAGCTCTCGATCTTTTGGCTAAATGATCTTCTTTAATCCTTGTCTCGTCATTCACTTCTTATTGACTCCCGGCTTTAAAACTCGTCGTGTCGATGAATCTAGGTCGGTGTCTTTAACTTTGATAACTTGTCACCAGTTTTGACGGTTAGGTCATAACAAACGTTTCGCCTTTGACTGTTCATAGTCAGGCGGCGTGGGTATGATTGATTGAAAAGACACCCCCTATTAATGAGGGGTAATGAAAAGGTTTAGTGGGGAATGTGCTAACCCATGAATCTATGGGTACGACGGGTCAGATTCGGGCATAACCCAGTTGACCCGGGATATAAATTCAAATTCCGTCTTTTCATTTCACTTTTTCGAATTTTCGAAAATGGTTTAATAACTCCGACAATCGCCGGCGCAGTAACTCCATTTATTATTTGGCTTTTCACCGATTCGTTCCGTACAACACGTTCAGGGCAGCTTTCTGACCAATTCCGTCCAACCTTTCTCTGTTTTTTAGGTACTCTTTTGCTCCCATTCGCTTATTTTTGTGAATTTTCCATAGCTAGGGTTCCGGTCAAAACTTTGAAGCTTTCATTTTTCCGTCCACCTTTGTCGAATTGGCCACATTTCTTAATAAACTCTGATTTTTGACTACCCGTAATGTCTGGTTCTTCTACTTCAAGCGTAGGTCCGTTGTATGGTTTTTATAAGAGGAACAGTAGGATTTACATTAAATCTAAGGGGGTATGGAAAATGTTATCTTTGCTAGCCATTGGGGATCTTTTGTTCATTAATAAGACCCCTAGAGAAGATGTTATATATCCTTCAGGTTTATTTTCCCCTAGAACCGTGAGGGGAGATGATGCCGACATGATAGTACTGGGTAGTTATAATGGCATCCTTAGTCATATACTCCTGCATTATGTAAAAGACAAGTCCCTATTCTGATCTCGTCGTGAGGGAATAACCTCCTCGGTCCCTTTAGTCGATTCGGAGGGGGAAGCCGCCTTGTCCAGGCTTCCAGATGAGTCTAACCCCTCTGTTTCCTCTACAGGTATGGCCGGGGAGAGTACTTCTGGGAGAATAGTAGATAGATTTGATGCCAATGTCACCAAACTAAGGCGGGGTGCTGATGCTAAAAGGGCGAGTAGAAATAAAGGCAAGTCAGGCCCTGCTACAAACAAGCATCCCAAATCGGGTGACGAGATGCTTGAGGTTCTCTACTCTCAGTATGGGATAGACCGAGAGGAATATCGCCTGTATTATAGTAAATCCGTCCCTTTAGACACAGATGAGAAAATCCATAACTTCTACTACGACCAGGCAGTCTTTTCGTTCTTCTTTAAACAATTCTAGTTAGGCTTAAGGCTTCCCCTTGACCCATTCATTAACGAGTTTTTGGAATCTTGGGAACTGATGCCGGCCCATATCGGTGCCAATGCCATTAGGTATTTGGTTAGTTTCATAGTATTGTGCCGCAGTCTCAACTTCGAACCCTGCATGTCTACCTTCGATCATTTCTTCAATGTGAGCTATAAGAAGGTAACGAGAACTTTACCAATCAAATCTGACCCGTCCAAGCCTAAGATCATCTCTCCCACCTCGGGCACTGTTAGCAAGACGTCTGGATGGAATGCTTCTGTGATTAAGATCGAGTCCCGTTTTGGCTGGGAGTTTGCTGTTCTGGAGTTTACACCGTGTCGTCCAAAAGAGGTTCACAAACCTAACTGGAGTGATAGATTAATTACGAAACTTGATGAGTTCGCCAACCTCAGCACACTTGATTGGGGCGAGTTAGAGAGAGACCCTCGTTACTATATTCAAGCTGGGTTGATGAGGGGTCCTCTTGACCGTGTTGTCCCCAAGGTTGATGTCACGAGGGGGAATAGATTTCCAGATTGGATTATTCATCCAAACATTGTTTTTAAACACGAATGTGTACGTTGCAAGGAGCAGAACAACATTTGTCTCAAGGCTACCGACGCTATAGGCTGTAATTCCCGAACCTCATGCTTTTTCTTCTTTTCTGATTTTTCCTGTCTCGTTCTGATACTCATCCTTTGTGCAATTCTGACCATGGAGCAAATAGAGGAGATATAAATAGAGCTAGTCGATCTCGTTGAGGCGGCTAGGATGAAGAAACAAAGGTCTCGAACCGCTGCTTTGGAAAACATCATGCCGATATAGACGCAAGGCAGGCCTTACTCCAGAATAAGGAAGATTCCGCGGTTCCTATGTTAGACCGAGTTGTAGAGGAGGTTAGAGAAGGTACCATGGTGGAGGCCCCCGAAACTGAAGAAGCCACTCCTGACAGCCAGACTCAGAGCCAAGACCAGGGCCAGGGTACTCAAGTCATGATTGAGGTGGATCAAGCAGATGTTCATCAAAGCCAAAAAAGAACCAGGGAGGAAACTAGGGAGGTCCGAGCCCCACCTTCGAAAAAAGACAACTCCGTCTACTCATGATACCATTTCTACCTCGATCTTACCGGATGATGAGGTTAAGCACTGGATGGAGCAGTTTAGTGGGGTTCCCATCTTGTCGGGGTTGGACGTGTCAGTCCACTCGGGTCTTGCCTTGAAGAAGGGCGGTCCGGTGATCAAACGGCCCATGAATGCCGACACTATCGATCAGCTGGTTGCTGAGAGACCCACTTCCCTACAAATGTTGAACCGCAAAGGCTTAATTTTTAGCGAGGTAATGTTTCTGGATATCTCGGCTCCTTTCTGTTTTTCTTCTTGCTCATTTTTTCTTCCTTTTTTGCAGCTTGCTTCCCTTGCCCAAAATGACTACGCCATGTACCGACAAGCATATGAATCTCTGAGGAACACGGAGGCCGAGGTGGTAGAGCTCAAGGGTTCTAACAGTGATCTCAATGGTAAAGTGATTGCCTTGTAGAATGAAAAAACTTCTCTCGATAGGTTGCAACGAAAATCTCAGGCTGAGGCACAAAGTTGAAGGAGTCCCTGTTGGCCTCAAAAGCCGAGGTCAAGGAGGAGAGAAAACCTACCAAGACACTGGTGGGAGAAAAGGCCACGGTTAAGGAGAAGCTTGCTCTATTGGAAGACCAGTATGCTCATTTAGAGTAGGACGTGACGAACAGGGAGAAGGCTGCCGGTGAGACTTACAAAAGGGGACCCCAGTTCAGGGCGGATTTAAACGATAGTATCGGCATGGTTTATAACGATGCCTGGTCCAATTTGAGTCGTCTTCTATACGTCGATCCATAAGTCAATGTGCCGTTAGAGAAGTATGCTCGTCTCTTTCATCAGGATGCTTATAGTGTCGAGGCTAGGGCGGCCAATTCTCTGGTTCCGTTTTCCGAAGGCAGTCTCAAGGTTATCAGGGCCCAAGACCGTAAGAAAAACAGGCCTGTTTGGGACCCACCTGCGCTGGAGCCTGGTAACTTTGAAGAGCTGCTTGAGGAGGCCGGGAACGAGGGCAACGCCAGTATGGATTAAGTTATCAACACTGCTTTATGAAAGTTGGTTTGTAAAGCTGAGTGGGCTGTTTGACAATTTGATTTTTATGCCTGTAAGTCGGATTGTCTAAAACAGTTTAATTTTGTTTAGTATTCGTATGCCTGGGTCCAGCGTAGTCTGGGGGCGTAAACACTGATATTTTTTTTATTAAAGTATTTGTATGCCTTGGTCTAGTGTCGACTGGGAGGCGTAAACACTTGTTACTGCAGGAATTTGTCTACCTCGGTTTGAGGTGTAAATTGACCCTTGTTATCTTTTTGATTGTCATTGTTAATTAGGGGATCTCAGTTTGAGATGCCTAACTCGGTTTAAAATGACGCGAGATTGTAAGGCTAGTTTTGGCTGTCCAAATGCCGTGGTCGTTCACCGTTATGGGCCGTGACGAGCGTTAGAGGCTCGGTTTTGTTAAATTTGAAAAGACTAGTTGTCAAAACTAGGCCCAAACTGTTCGTGGAGTTAGATGTCTTGATCTTAACTCAAACTTGAGCGGGCTAGCTGTTAGAACTAGGCTTTGAGTGATCAGGCGTAAGTACTCAAATTTGAATGACGATCTCAGCATTGTTAGGTAATGCCTGGACCGTGCTTTAATATTATGTATCAGGGATACGAACTCAACAATGTGACGAAAAGAACTTTTATTGATGAGATAAACTATAGAAATATTTGAACTAGATGTAACTAAAAAGACCAAAAATCTAACTAGAAGTCATTAAAAGATAGGTAGGGTCCCGGGATGTTACTGATAGTATTTCCTTAAGTGCTCCGAATGCCATTGGTGTTTAAGCTCTTTTCCTTCTGGAGTTTTGAGCATGTAGGTCCCTTCTCGGATAACGTGAGTAATAATGTAGGGGCCTTCCCAGTTCGGAGAGAGCTTATTTTGTTGAGCCTTCAAGTGTGTTGACTCTATCTTTCTGAGCACCCAGTCACCGACTTTAAAAATTCTCTTATTTACTTTGCTGTCGTGATAGGCCTTGGTTCTTTGATTTTAATTAATCATTCTTGGCTGAGCAGTCAGCCTTTTTGCTTCAACCAGGTCTAGGTCTAGCAGCCGGTTGTATTCATTCACGACTTCATCATAATTGGTTACTCTGAAGGTAGGTACGGCCATCTTGCTGGAGCCATAGCTTCCGATCCATAAGTTAGTGTGAAGGGAGTCTCCCCAGTCAGCCCCCAAGTGGTTGTACGAACTGCCCATATAGCAAGGGGGAGATCGTCCAGCCACTTTCCTTGGCTTCTTTCTAGACTCTTGGTTGGGGCTCTCAGTATCAACTTGTTTGCTGCCTCGGCTTGCCCATTACCTTAAGGATGACTGACTGATGACTTTCTGTGCTTGACTCCTATTCTGTTTAATTCCTCAGTAAAAGTGTCAGAGAACTGGAGCCCATTGTCGGTCACAATAGAATGAGGGACGCCGAACTGACACCATATGTAGTCATGGATGAAGTTGATGGCGTTCTCCTCTGTAATCTTTGCCAAGGGCTTAGCTTCCACCCACTTGGTGAAGTAGGCATCTACTACAATCACAAACTTGTTGCTTCCTTTGGCCAAGGGAAATGGCCCAATGATGTCGACTCCCCACATGTCGAATGGCCATGTCGGTATGACAAGACTTTGCTCCACCGGTGGTACTCTAGGTAGGTCTAAGAAGCGTTGGAATTTGTCGCACTTCTTTAAGTAGGCCTGGGCATCTTCTCTTATGTTCGGCCAGTAGTAACCGAGTGTGGTCACTTTATCAGCAAGGGTTCTGGCCCCGGGTGTCCTCCGCAAACTTCCTCATGTACCTCAGCCAGTAATTTCTCTGTGTCTTTGGGAGAGACACATCTTAGGAGGGGCTTGGAGAACGACCTTCGTTATAAAATATCATTCCAGACTATGTACCTGGCCGTCTTCTTCTTTATCATCTTGGCCGCCAACTCGTCTTCTTGTAGTTTTCCTTTCTCGATGTAGTCCTTGTAATCTTCAATCCAGGTTCTCTCCTCATCATCAAGAATTAGGATCTCTAGTCTCTCGTAAGCAGGTTGGTCGGCATATATGACCAAGGGATTTGTCTCTTCTGTTGTGGCTAGTTTGGATAGCAAGCCGGCCTCTTGATTATGCTCTCGTCCTACTTGCCTAATTTCCCAGAACTCAAAGTTCTTAGTCAGATTCAGGACAAGATCTCTGTATTTAGTCAGCATGTGGTTCTCGGTATTGTATTCCACTTTCACTTGGTTCACCACGAGTTGGGAATCACTATAGGCCACCAGTTTATTTGCACCAAAGAACTTTGCCCTTTCTATCCCCAAGATCAAGGCCTCATATTCTGCTTAGTTGTTTGAAGATGGGAATTTGAATCTGATGAAGTCACGGGCCACATGCTCGCCGCCTGGACTTGTTAAATAGCCTCCAGCTCCACTTTTCCTCGGGTTGTTGACCCGTCTGTTTATAAAACCCAACAATCATTTGGCAGCTCATCTAAAGGCTCTCTATCCATGGGGAACTTCCTCTTCCTAGCTGTTGGCGTGTGTTCATTTGAGAACGCAGTCTCGACTAGGAAGTCCACTACAGGATGTGCCAACAATGTCTTCCTCGGTTTGTAGGTTATATCAAACTCGGTCAATTCAATGGACCAGTTGAGTAGTCGGCCTGAGCTGTCCATCTTATGAAGTATCTTTCTGAGTGGCGTGTCGGTATAAACCGTGATGGGATGAGCGGAGAAGTATGCTCATAGCTTTCTAGAGGCTATCACCAAGGCGTATGCTATCTTTTCGGCATTAAAGTATCTAGACTCAGTTTCTGATAATGCCTTACTCACATAGTAAACCGGCCTCTGAACCCCATTATCTTCTCGTACTAACACGGCCGCCACGGCTCTATCCGTTGTTGCAAAGAATACAGAGAGTGTTTCTCCCTTGATTGGACTGCTGAATAGTGGAGGGGAACCCAAGTAATCTTTCAATTGTTGGAACGATGCCGAGCACTCTGGGGTCCAGGCAAAGTCCTTCGTTCCCTTCAATGCTTTGAAGAACGGCAGTGACTTTTCTGCCGACTTGGCGATAAACCTTCCAAGGGCGGCCAACCTTCCATTCAGCCTTTGAACCTCCTTAACACATGTTGGTTCTTTCATGTCGACTAAGGCCAGGATCTTCTAAGGATTTGCCTCAATGCCTTGCTTCGACACCATGAAGCCGAGGAATTTGCCTGCCGTCACCCCGAAAACACATTTACTTGGGTTGAGCTTCATGTTGTTAGCCTTCATGTTGTTTATAGTCTCCGTCAGATCTGGGACGTGACTTCCTGACTTGGTCTTGATTACTATGTCATCGATATAGGCTTCCATGTTCCTGCCGATCTGAGATTTGAACACCTTATTCACCATCCTCTAATAAGTTGCTCCGGCATTCTTGAGGCCGAATGGCATCATTACGTAACAGTAGATACCACCAGCTACCTGAAAAGTTGTCTTCTCGATATCGTCCTCGGCCATCTAGACTTAATTGTAGCCTGAATAGGCATCGAGGAAATTCAGAGTTTGGTGTCCAGCAATTGAATCGACCAGCTTGTCGATCCTTGGAAGAGGATAGCTATCTTTTGGGCAAGCCTTGTTGAGGTCGGTGAAGTCTACGTACATCCTCTATTTGCCATTTTTCTTCTTAACTATGACGACATTAGCTATCCATTCAGGGTATGTCGCTTCTTTGATGATACCGGCTTTTAGCAATTTGTCTACCTCGACCTCGATCGCCTTTTCTTTATCTGTGGAGAAGGCCCTTCGTCCCTGCTTGACCGGTTTGAAAAATTTGTCGACCTCCAGTTTGTGGAGAGCAATGGCCTCTTTAACTCCAACCATGTCTTCCACCTTCCATGCAAATACATCTAGGTTGTTTTTTAGCAGGTTGATAAGCTCCTCTCTTTCTTCCAGGGGGAGTTGTTTCCCAATTCTTACCTTTTGTTCTGGGTAGTCGGGGTTGATAATGACCTCGTCTAGCTGGTCAACTGGTTTTATCTCGGGACCGTCCCTGAACTCTAAGGTTTCCACAATGATTTGTTTGACTCTCTCCTTGTCTTTGCCTTCTAGTCTCAAATTCTCCATATCTAGGAGTCAGTCTATCTCGGCATCCATGTGGTCGGGTGTTGTGGTCCCGAGCTTGGGACGAGGGCGAGGGTTGAGCCACTCGGCTCGTCCGAAGCTTTGTTCATGGAGATACAGCCAAATCCATCCAACCCATATGTTACCTCGATCTCGGTCATGGTATTGTCGTCATCTAGTACTACCCATTCCTCAGGCATGTCTAATGTTATCACGCCGATATGGGGTGTTGACGTTGTGTCGACCTGGATATAGTGATGTTCCTTTCTGGGGTGTCAATATCCATTTTGGTTTTTTCTTTTCTCGACTTCATGACGTGCTCTAGAAAGTGCTTAGAGGCGCCGGGGATACAGCCTATTCCTGCCGGGGTTGGGAACTTCACCATTTGGTGAGGGAGGGAGGCAACCATTCCTAACTTTCTTTGGCTGGGAGAGCCCAAGATGGCGTGATAGTCACTGGCCAAGTCCATAACTATGAATGTTATTATGGCCGAGGCCATGTAGGGGTACTCACCGACTTCTAGCCTTAAGTCCACGGTCCCCTTAGCTTCGGTCTTGTGGTTCATGAACCCTTCTAATCTCCCGTTATACGGTGTCAGCATGTTGTCCGGAAGTTCCATTTCTTTGAAGGTCTTGTAGTAGAGCACGTCCTTGGCGGCCCCCGAGTCAATTAGGAGCCTATCTGACTCACAGTTGTCTATTCTGCATGTGATTACCAGTGGCTGCTCTCTCATCGCCCTGTTCCCGGCTAGCTCATTTGGAGAGAAGCTGATCACTTCCTCCCCTTTATGGATCCAAGGGGGGATATGATAGACCTTACTCAGCTCGTAGATCTGTTCTTTGAGCTTTTGTTTGAAGGTATTTCCTCTCTTATGACTCCGATTAACTTTGCCCGTGGCGGTCTATCTTCTCGGTCATCCTCCTTCTTGTCTTCCCTCGGGCACTTGTTATCCTTCCTTGCTATGAATTCATTAAGCTTCCCCTGATCAGCCCACCTCTGCAATATTTTCTTCAGGGCATAACAATTTTCTGTCTCGTGCCCGTTGTCCCTGTGATAGGCACAGTATTTGCTTGTGTCCCTAGGGAATTTTGGGTTGTCTTTGAGAGGTTTTGGATTGGGAATATTTACCACGTTCATTATCTTGGAGATGAGCTTTGTGAGGGGGGTAAAAACCTCTGTCCCTCTCGTTCTATTCTTCCCTCGGTTTCCACTACCGTTGGTACCTTGGGCCGAGTCAGAAGGAGGCGGCTTGCTCTCTCGTCCTCGTTCCCGATCTCGGTCTCCAGTAATCAGTAACTTTTTCTCTTCTGTAGTAGCCATTGCATAGACCACATAGTATAGTTCAGACTTTGTGAGGGGTTCTCTCACGATAACTCATAAGGGAGATCATCAGATCTCTGCCCGTTAGTGAAGCACATTATAATCTCCCGATCGGTGAGTCGCTCTTCAATTGAGTCGGCCAAGTTTCTGAATCTGTTATAGAAACTCATAGTCGACTCGTTTTTCCCTTAAACTATGTTTGTTAGGTCTGACAACCTTTTCTTTCTTGCTCCTGTAGTGGCGAAATATTCCAAGTACCTAAATTTCAATTCAGAGAATGAATCAATGCTTCCTCTATTTAGGTCCATGAACCAAGACCTGGCTGCCCCGGTCAACGCACTAGCAAAGGCCTTGCAAAGTACATCATCTTGATTGGACACTAGTGCCATCATAGCCTCAAAGGATTGGAGGTGATCCAAGGCATCTGAGTTACCAGAGTATTTGTCCAGGTGAGGTAACTTCAATTTGGGAGTAGATGCAGAATCCTTGATCCATTATGAAAATGGACGCATTGCATCATAGTCAGTCCTGGGCTTTCTCTGCCCCTGGTTCATTTCTATGATTTCCAGCCTCTCATGTAAGTCCATTATAAGCCTTTCGCTTATCGCCGAGCTGCGATTAGAACTCCTAGGCCTCTCTCTTTCTTTATCTCGGCCTCTTCCAGCGACTCGGCTTATCTCCGAATCATCAAGAGGTCATCTCGGTGGAGTACAGCGAGGTGGTGCCTGCCTTGGTGGGGCTTGACGTTGATCTTCCCATCGCCGCCTTTCTCCTAGAAATCTTACATCTGGAGACTCTGCCTCTTCCTCCCTCCTTCGGTTTTTTGATCTATCAAATCTTTTCCTCCATTATTAACTGGGCCGAGTCGGCCTTCTAGTCGGCTCGGTTGAGCAGCTTAATTTCCTGGGGGTGCATCACGTGGTTCCTGATGACGTCTGTCTTCAGTACATGGGTTTCCCCTACGGTTGATCCTCTCTCCATCCTCCAGACCTCCTCTAGTTCCAGAGGGCTGGTGTAGATACCCCAGGAGGGCCCACGGCTTCGCTAGAGTGGTGGAAGGATCCTAGGATGTCTAACTTGTTTTAATTTGTAGAGTCTCCACCTATGTTTTTAGAGGAACATAAGAAAAACCTAATATTTATAGCCTAAGTTTGATTATGAAAACAAATATTCTTGTTATGAGGTTCGGGGGTTAGGTTACGATATGGGAAGTACTTAAACACCCATCTGGCCCGACTAATTTCGGTCTTGCTTGATTAAAGTCTACATAAATGATAAAAATGTTCTTCTTATTCTTGATGATTAAAGGGGGGTTTTAAAAGGTGTTTTGTAATATAGGGAGATAACTCCGTGACTAGCTTCAATGAAGTGAAGTAGTCTTTGGTGTCATGTCCCAAAGTGTTTGGGTGATTTCACTTTTGATGAAAATAAAAGAGAAGAAGAGAGATGAAGTAGAAATGAGAGAAAAGAGTAGTCTTTTTACCTATACTTCAAAGAGGGTTTCTTGGAAAATGCCTTGCGAGTATATTTGTGTAGAGTTTTCTTAATGATCAAAAATCCTCTTCCATTCAATGGTGAATTAGAGGGAATTATATAGGAAAAAGAGATGTGTTTTTGGTGCCAAAACCAAGTCACAAAGGGCAGTTTCCCAGGCAAATCCTGTTAAAAGGAGCAAGGGAGAGATTCTTGGACAGAAATCTGTAACTGACGCACAGGTGCGCGCGCCTCCTGCCTTGGTGGCGGGATGCGTGCGCCTCTGACCCCAAAGGGTGGAGGCGTGCGCCTTGGAGATGGCATTTTTGATAGAATGGACTAGAAAGTCAGAACTGTTATTCAGTTTGGTCCCTGAACTTAACGAGGTCAGTCAGGAACTTAACGGAAGTAACAGAAACTAACGAGAAACAATTAAAATAGGGAGAAACACAAAGTCAAATGTGTAATCGGGGTGAGCGGTCCAAGGTGGGGTGTCTATAGAGCCCCTCGGCGACGTGGACTGCAAAGCAAAACGCGTCGACGAAAGAACAAAACATCCGCCGAGGACATCACCAAGAAAAAAACAAAGACTCGATGAAAACAAGAATCTTGAAATTACAAGAGATAGAAGTGCGATCTCTGTGTGAGCGACTTTTGCTGATAGAAGGGGTGCGGTGGCATGAAATCGGCCCACCGTAGCCAATATTTAAAGTCCGTATAGGGGACTGGAGGGACTCGAGAGTCTGCCTGCTGGTTTGAAGGGACTCGAGAGTCTGCCTGCTGATTTGGAGGGACTCGAAAGTCTGCATGCTGGTTTGAAGGGACTCGAAAGTCTTCCTGCTGATTTAGAGGGACTCGGAAGTCTGCCTGCTGATTTAGAGGGACTCGAAAGTCTGCTTGCTGATTTAGAGGGACTCGGAAGTCTGCATGCTGATGTAGAGGGACTCGAAAGTCTGCCTGCTGATTTAGAGGGACTCGAAAGTATACCTGCTGATATAGAGGGACTCGAAAGTCTTCCTGCTGATTTAGAGGGACTCGGAAGTCTGCCTGCTGATGTAGAGGGACTCGAAAGTTTGCCTACTGATTTGGAGTCCGTTTAGGGGACTAGAGATGAATGCGAATTTGTTGAGTAGACTTTGCTGATGAGGTGGTGATTTCAGTGGTTCACCACGGACCAAACTTGCAGTTGACTTTTGTGGGGTGCGGGCACAGTTGACTGCAGACCAATTATTCTGTGCTCTCTTTTGAGAGGAAAAGCCGATATTGTCCTTGACTTTTGTAACCGTCAGATTTAATGATGTCCGTTGCGGAGTTTTTGTACTTGAAATACACCAAGGCGGAGCTGAAAACTTGGATGGGAGTTGAATGAACATTGATGTGATGTATTTATTCCTGCATGGGAACTTTCACCTAGACCTGACAGGGGACGGGAGGCGCCCGCATCTGAGAATGGTTGTGGGACGCGCGCGCTGAAAATAAGGGCATCAGGAGGCGCGCGCATCGCGTTTAAGTTCAGCATATATTCAGAAACTGCTCATTCTGTTCAAGCCAAGTTCAAAAATTGCCCAAACCCTCTGCATTCTGAGTTAAATTTTCACGAGGAAATCATCCCAAAACGTTTCCTTTGTTCATTTGAGACCAATCTAGCAAGAAATCATGTCGAGTTCTCATCAACTCCCCCTTTTGAGATGCCCATGGGTGAAGAAGCCGAGGTCGGGTCGAGGCTATGGACGCAAAATAGCTGACTTATGAGTCCCATACTCATATCTCCCACTTTGTTTCAGTGGGATTGGTAAGGATTTCGCCTTTCCTTGTTGATTTTTTGAATTTTGGGGCTGTGTCATTGTTTCCCAAAATACTGCTGCAGCAACCCTTTTGATCATGGCTGCATGTTGTTGTTCTTGTTGATTTGTTGTGAAAGGAATACCTGGGCACCCATTTGCATGTTCACACACTTGTTTGCACGTAGTGATTTTGTTGAATTCCTCATGTTGGGTTTGGCCATTCTAGCCGTTATGCTGACGAATTTTTTATTGTCTCTTGTTTCCTTTCAGAGGTGGATCCGTCTGACCGAAATCCGGGCTGGGGCTCAGGCACCCGTTTCTGTATGGAGGAAACTGCCCGAGAATGCATAGACTCGGGTGGCCGCTACATTTTTCGGCCCTTTTATCATGAGTTTGCCTTCATTGAAGAATGACCCAGACGTGATTCACCTTGAGGGAGTGATTGTAACGACCCCAAAACCCGTCCCAGTTTATTTTATATTTTTGGGGATTTTAATTTGAACTTATGTGTGCATTTTATGTGTTGCATCATATTTTATGACTTGCACATATTGTTTGATTAATTGTATTATTTATTTGGTTGGGTGTAATAATGGTTAAGGGAGTTAATTGATTAAGTTAAATGGAAGTCTTTGAACTTCGAGTGTGGATTTTTTAAAACTTTATGAAAGTATATTTCGAAATTTTTTCTAAAAGTGTTTTATGACGTCTTCCGTGCGTGTCCTGAACGTGGGGCCAAGTAGGACCACGGGTTGGGGGCGCGACAGTTGGTATCAGAGCCTGGTTATTCGATTCGTTTGGTAAGTAACCCTAAAATTCGGGATGAATTTTCTTTAAGGGGGAGTGATTGTAACGACCCCAAAACCCGTCCTAATTTATTTTTGGGGATTTTAATTTAAACTTATGTGTGCATTTTATGTGTTGCATCATATTTTATGACTTGCACATATTTTTTGATTAATTGTGTTATTTATTTGGTTGGGTGTATGTTAGTACCCGACCTGAAAATGAGTTTATTAGGACTTTCCCAAATATACAAGGACTTTATAGGAATTAGAAACCTTACAAAGACTTGTCCCGAATTCCCAAAAATATCTCATTTATGGCAAAATCTATCAAAATAGGCAACTTAGGGTTACCATAAAACCATGCAGAAACCCTAGCTTAAGAATCAAGTCAGCCGGCAGCCTTGGCCACGCGGTCAACATTGCTCCGCGTTGATCTTGGCCACGCGGCCACTCTTGTAACCGGCTTCAACAATGGCCAGGCGGCCAACCTTGCGCCGGATGATCTGGACCATCAGATCCTCCCATCAGTTTACTATATAAACCACTCCAGGCTATTGGTTTAAGGGTCCGATTTTGAGAGCTCTAAGTACGAATTTTGGAGTTCTTGAACAATATTTTTCTCTCTAATTAACATTCAAACACTCAAGAAGATCCAAGGTTTATTTCTTGCCAACATAGGTAAGTTTTCTAACTTATTTCTTCGCGTTCTTGCATTATTTCTAATGTAGATCTTTAATATTCATGTTCTTGCATGTTTATTCATATGTTCATATATATTCTTCACATGTTCTTCGTGTTCATAGACTAAAACCTTATTTATGCTATATTTAGGGTTGTGATCTTCATAATTACATGTTATTTCATAGCCGATGATGATCGAGGGTTCATCAACCCGAGGATGATCTAGGAACTACTTCTAAACCCTAATCTTTAGGTAAATTCCCCCTCATTATGCATGATCCCGATTCTTCTGCCTATTCTAAAATTCTCTGCGAACTACGCTGACCTGAGCTTCTCGCATTGAGAGGAACGTAGGCAATCTTCGGATCCGGTCTAAATCACTAACACACTACTAACACATTCATCATGATAGAAAGACCGATCAATTCGGGCAATAGGAGTGATAACGTCCAATATTCTTCTCTTGTTGTAATTTGACCCCCGAACCCGTTAAAAATGCTTTTTTCAATGTTTTGGCTTTAATTAAAACGGCGTGGCGACTCTCATAATTTTAATGTCGTTAAGAATATTCCCTTTGTAAATAAAAATAATCACAAGATACTTCCCATGCGTCGCTTCATCGGAAAGGGGTATTCACAGTGGCGACTCTGCTGGGGACTGCTTTGAAACTTTTTCAAACTTAGTGGGTCTAACTTTCGTTCACATCATGATGTTTGCCATGTTCTCACATGCACCTCACACTTGCCATGTTTACACATGCACACCTGCCATGTTTACGCATGCACACACTTGCCATGTTCACACATGCACCTCACATACTTGCCATGTTTACACATGCACACACCTTGCCATGTTTACACATGCACCTCATACACTTGCCATGTTTACACATGCACACACCTTGCCATGTTTACACATGCTCACACCTGCCATGTTTACACATGCACCCGCGCACTCCGCCATGTTAATACTTGTACCTTGTACCCTGTACCATGTACCCTTGTTATCTTCGCTTTAGTTTTAGGGTCAAACAAAACTCTGCTATGCTCCCTTGTAGATTATTCTCTCTCTCTTTCTCTCTCTCTCATACATTGCATTGCATCATCCTAACATCAAAAACTTCTCTCTTTTCTCCTTAAAAGAATTAGTTTCTTGCCACACACTACCACTAGTCCGTGTCAGCACTGCACAGGTCCCCATTACCCGGAGTATTCGATGTGCAGGAATTTGTGCGCTACTGTCGCCCTCTTTTCGAGTCACTCGTCTACTCCACTCACCGTATACGTTCCGCGAGCGGTGGGAACCTTTTACCTAACCCGTGTCAACCCACACTAGTATAGGTATCACACCTAGGTTTTGACCGGTTGGTTTGGCTAGCTTTTTCTTAATAGTCAATTAACGTACTGTCTATGTCGAGTCATCCCCAAGTCAATGATGAATCGAGATCTTTGAGAGAAAGTGCACAAAAAAGTGATTTCCCTACAAGGGACGTGCCATGGCGAGATGAGTGTTTATTGTCAAGATCTCCGCTCATCATTAACTTGCGTAGGATGCAACATAGACATCACGTTAAATGCCTTTAAGGAAGGGTTAGTCGTAGGATCCGATGGTTGGTGGAAGCCGCTTGCCCTATAGGACCCTCGCCCAAATTGTCCGTTTGGGGGTGTGCAATGCAGGTGAAAAACGAGGGGTCTATAGACTTAATGATGGCCTCCATTGATCGTAGTCTTCTAACTAGTTGCGAAAAAGGGGTACCCCTTCCAACCAATTAGGATATAAATAATGTATGTTTTTGTAAATTAAAATATACTTTGCATGAGCCTTCCCCCTCTCCTAAAGATCCATTGCCCTTCAATCTTTCAGCAAAGCGAGTTTGGATCCGTTCGGGTGGTCGACTACAACGTGAAGCTTCTACTCCGTCCACGTTCTCAGTCTCGTCATCAGCAATGTCAACTCCTGTTTCAGCTTCAGCCTCTGCTCCTCCCGCCAGTGCCGCCGAGCTCAACACCGAGGCTACTCTCGATGGTATCCCCCCAAGCCTCCAGAACTTCCTCGCCGGTCTCGAAGCAAAGATCAAGAATCTCGAGGAAAGCAACAAGATGCTGGAAGACCAGAACCAACAGTTGAAGGGTCACATTCAACAAAAGGGAACTAAACTGGTCCCCGATGGAGAGAATTTCATTTATGTCGAGGATGAAGAGGTCAATACCAACTGTCCCCCCAACACCAATGCTACTGCCTTCCCATTCCCGAGCTACCGCAATGTTCCACCTCCTTCTCTCTACACCCAACAAGGTTTCACTACCATGAGCAAGAACAAGGCTGTCTATGAACCTTCCCCTGAACTGCTTGGAGGTTACCTCTCCGCCAGCAAACTACCCGCACCCTCGTTGCCTTTGAGTATTGGGATGGCCGCTGCTACTGCTTCCACTGCTCCTCCCGTCATTCTGTCAGAAACTATCCCCGACATCGCCAATCACCCTGTGGTTATGGCCATGCAAGAGCAAATGCGAAAGTTGATTGAGACCGTAGATAAGCAAAGTGCACCGACTGCCAAGACAATCAACCCTAGCCAAGTGGGGGCTCTCCCAAGGATTTCAAGATGCCTAAGGTGGCAATGTTTCATGGTGACTCGTGTCCTAAGACTCATTTGGATAGTTATGTGTTGGCCATGAGGCTCGTGACTGCACCAACGAACAAATGGCTCGCGTATTTCATAGCACTTTGGATGGTATAGCTCTGCGTTGGTTCTTGGGGTTAGAACCAAGCGAGAGGCAAACGTGGGATCAGATCAGCGCTATTTTCTGTGAGAAGTATCAGGCTAACTTGGATTGGCATGTGAATCGAACGGATCTTGAGAACACTATGCAAAAACCCGGTGAGGCTATTTATGATTTTTACAAGAGGTGGAACCATCGGTTGTGTGAGGTCCAATACCCGCCAAAAGCGAAGGAACAGAAACAGATTTTCTATAAGTGCTTGCTACCGGAGATGAAAGCAGCTATAGGTAATGGTTACTTCCCTGATTTGCGGGAAATGGTTGACGCCGGAGTGAGGTACGAAGCAGGGTTCACTGGGATTGTGCCACCAAAGGAAAGTCCAAGACCAACAACAACAATTCCTTCCGCTACAAGGCTCCTACTGCGCCTTGCCTCCTAGGGGTGGAAAGGAGGCCGTCGGCCAAGTGAATATGGTCCAGAAAGGGGTCCCGTTAGATGTCCAAGCCGTAACAAGGAATGGGCTCCGCGCAAAGAGAGAGGGACACTTTGACGATTTTGGAATGCCTAGGGGGAAAGTCTTTGACGTGTTTAGTCAAGAGGGGTCTTATCAAAACTTTTGAGAATTACCAGCCCGCCTACCCAAGAACTGATTTGGACGCCTCCAAGTTCTGCAAGTATCACAAGAACATCGGGCACACAACGGATGGTTGTATTCAATTGAGCGCGTAGTGCAAGGTTGATCAATGACAAGAAGATTGAGAAGCCGAAGGGTCCTAATGTGGTGAATAACCCTCTTCCTAACAATGGGGGTGGGGTGAATATGGTGCAAACATGCGAGATTAGTATCCTAGAGCTCATGGATGCTTTTGACAAGATAGGGCTCACGATGGTGGATATCTTCATGGCGTTGGTGACATTAGAAATACTCGAACCATTAGAAGGACATCTCCCCCGCTTGGTTGCGATTTGTCGAAGTTTTGCCACTACCACAAGTGCACCGGTCACACTACGAAGAATGCTTTGAACTCAAGAAGGCCGTGAAAGAGCTCATCCACAAGGGAGTCATCGAAGACCCTAGAGATTATGTAGCTAGCAATGTACTCATGGTAGAAACTTAGTGAGATCACTGATCCGGCCGAAACCTGTTGTGGCGGACTGTGATGAGATGGGTTTGTATTTCAATGACTAATAGTAAAGAATCTTCTTGCTACTTGTTGTCTTTAGAAGAACTAGTGAGTGAAGTCGAATCTCTAGAGGAGGAGAGCTCCAAGCCCTCTCAACCTCTTTCTTGGGCCGAAATCTTCGAGGAGGCCGAAAAGACCGAAGTTTCGCCCTTTTGTCCTGACACGCCATTGTCTTTGGAGGAGCTACGTGCGGAAGTTTGTCTCCTTACAGATCCGGTCAAGTGTACCAATCCGACCCGAAGGGTGCAAACAAAATATTTGGAAGGAACCCGAGCAAGCCGACCTAGATAAGAAGACCCTATCCTCACTCAACTCAAACAAACCCAAGCCCACATTTCACTATGGTCCCTACTCACTCTCCTCCCTAGCCCATCGCCTCATGCTCGAGCAAAACCTCGCCGCCACCATGGTACCATCCACTATTACCCCGAGGACGTCACCACATGATTGGTAATATCCACTATGGAAACATCATCACTTTCTCGGAGCTAGACAAGCCAGTGTTCGGAGTTGATCATAATGAGCCTTTGTACATCACTGTCGAAGTAAATGGCAAGAAGATTCCCGTGTATTCCCATTGACAATGGTTCTGCTATTAATATCCTGCCTTCAAGGATGATGGATGTGTTGGCATTCATGGTGTTGATTTACGCCCATCCAAACAAACCATCAAAGCTTATGACTCTACATGCCGCGCCGTGATAGGCGAAGTCAACTTGCCCTTACCATCGGAACAAAGATCCTGCCAACCGACTTCCACGTCATAGACATCCCCGCCAACCTTCTCACTCCTCCTCGGCGGCCATGGTTACATCAGTCGGGGCTGTCCCGTCTTCCCTGCATCAGTGTGTGAAGTTTCAATCCGTAATGAAGTGACCATCATCTACATGATCTTGTAACTGCCCAAGGGACGGACACCAGGGCGTTCCTGTATTACAGGTTCAGCATGGGGAGGAGAGCCGACTCTTCAATGGCTTCGAATAGTCGCTCAAGCACAGATCTGCACCATCGACCTCACCAAACAACGGACAAAGTAGCACCTGTTGTCAAGATACTGCGTAACATGGGTTTTATACCGGGGCTGGGGCTAGGTAAGAACTTGCAAGGCCCCACAGAATTGGTTGAAGAGATTAATCATCGATGGTTGTTTGGTCTAGGATACACCCTTACTCTTGAAGACAAGATGGAGCAACAGAGGATAGAATTGCTTAAAAAGATGAAACTTCCCTACAAAAAGCCTGAAATGCGGCCATACCGTCTGTCCCTAAATAGTTACTTTGTTAGGGAAGGCGAGGAGTTTTCGTGTTTTGAGTTCGCAGAGCCATGGATTGACCCCACTGGGAAGTTGCAGAAAGGGTTCGAGATTTTCAGAGATGTGGAATTCGATCGGTCCAACATGAAGCTGACTTACATGGAATATGACAAAGCCATGGGCAGAATTAGAACCATCAGGCATGAGTACTCCACCAAGGTTGCAGATGACTTGGCAGATCAACTTGAAGCCGCAACCCTTGACAAGCCAGTAATAGAAGCCGCAGAAACTCCAAGTTTGACTGAGACGTGGGACGGCAATTATCTGCTCAACATCTGGGTAATCGGGGGCTGCACGAAGACATGGTTTCCGTCATCGGGGATGATTCTGAAGATAAGGTGGACCCAAGGACATTGGTGGCACCCATGGGGGACAAGCTCAAGAATTGGTGCATCATTGGGGGACCTATGGCTACTCCGGAATTTATGGTGGGAACACTGGGGCTTACTCCTTCTCCTGGCCCACTCCTGCAGCATCTCCTGTCACTCGCTCAAAATCCCCTCCCCCGAGTCTAGTGTTTTACATTTTGAATTTGAGTCTTCCTCTAAGTCTGACGACCTTAACGTCTGAAGACTATGATCTTGTTGCAAACACTATTTTCCCTTTTGTATGAATGAAACCCTCGACCTTTCGAGTATCCCTCCATAGTCACTCTCGTAACTGATAAATTAGCTAATAATCAAACTAATGATATACACTTAGTTCATAATGATTCATTAGGAGAGGCGACACAAACACATTAAATGATGAAATACATTAAAGAGATTTCAGAACAGGTTATTAATCAAAAGAATCTCGAGCCAAGCTGCCGATGAGGTGTTAACATGCGTGAATTTGGGGACCGAAGCCGAGCCTAAGGAAACGCAGATTGGAAGCTTCTTCAGCGGAGTCGAAAGGGAAGCACTGATTGAGCTACTCAAAGAATATGTGGATGTGGTTTGCATGGTCGTATAAGGACATGCCGGGGCTCGACAACTCGATCGTAGAACACAGAGAATCCCGACAGCACCAGACGCTAAGCCAGTCAAGCAAAATTGCGCCGCATTAAGCCGGAATGGTCTTTGCAACTGAAGGAAGAGATGAGAAGCTACTCCGTGGTGGGTTTCATCAGGGTGATCGAATATCCAACTTGGTTATCAAATCTGGTGACTGTCAAGAAATCCAACGGTAAAGTCAGAGTATGTGTGGATTTTCGGGATCTCACAAAGCTACGCAAAGGATGACTTCCCTTGCCAAATATCGACATTGTTGGTGGATGCGACCGCCCATTATGAGGTCAAGTCGTTTGTTGATGGGTTTGCCGGCTATAACCAAATCAAGATGGCCGAGGAGGACCAAGAAAAACAGCTTTCACCCACCCCATGGGGACTTTTTGCTATACCGTCATGCCATTTGGGCTGAGGAACGCTGGGCTACCTACCAACGGGCAGTTACAACTTTATTCCACGATATGATCCACAAGGAGATTGAGGTGTACGTGATGACATGATTATACATTCAAAAGGGTCTGGGGGCCAGCACTTGATAGATCCAGAAAATTTTCAACAGGCTGAGAGAGCATGCCATGCGTTTGAACCCGGCAAAATGCACCTTTGGAGTTCGTAGAGGGAAAGTATTGGGTTACATGGTCACCGAAAATGGATCGAAGCCGACCCAAGGAAGATTCAAGCCATCCTGGAGATGAAGCCACCCCGTACCGAGACAGAGATAAAGGAATTCATGGGACGCCTGCAATACATCAGTCGGTTTATCAATCAGCTGACCACATCTGCGAACCGATTTTCAAGCTAATGAGGAAAAACAGCCAATGTGGAGTGGGATCATGACTGTCAGATAGCCTTCGAAAGATCAAACAATATTTGGTGAATACCCCAATCCTGCGCCCGCCGCATAAGGAGAAGCCGTTGCTACTATACTTAACTGTGACAGATACCGCCGTCGGAGCCATGTTAGCACAAGAAGCCAAAGATTCCCGGATTGAGAATGCAGTATACTTTGTCAGTCAGAAAGTTACAAGGCAGCGAGCTCAATTACTCCGCGCTCGAGAAGACCTGCGTAGGCCTAGTATGGGTGGTGACGAAGCTCAAGCACTACATGGTATCCCATCCGATCTTACTAGTCTCGAAATGGATCCTATCAAGTACCTGTTCGATAAACCATCCCTTTCTATAGACTCGCTAAATGGTCAGTATTCTTGGGAGAGTTCGACATCACTTATGTACCGAGGAAGGCAATCAAAGGGAGGGCAATGGCCGATCAGCTCGCAGACGCTCCGAGCACTGAGACGAGAGGACCCGACCCCGAGTTCCCGGATGATGACATTTTCGCAATGAGGTCGCAGAAAGGTGGCAATTATTTCTTTGACGGGGCTGCAAACAAGCGAGGGAATGGAGTCGGACTCCTACTTATTGATCCCAAAGATGAGCACACTCCCCGAAGCCATCAAGCGGAACTTTTCAGCAACCAACAACGCCGCCGAGTATGAGGCGTGTATAGCCGGATTGGAGGCCGCCCTAGAATGCAACGTGAAAGAGTTAGAAGAAGTGTACGGAGACTCTGCTTTGATTATTAACCAAACGGCGAAGAAATGGAAAACTATTGATCCTTGCCTGCAGCGGTACCAAGGTTACATGGATGAGTTGATAGCACAGTTCAAAGAGGTTACCTTCCACTTCCTGCCGCGAGACAGAAATAGGTTCGCGGATGCTCTAGCTACATTGGCCTCCTTAGTTGAAATTCCAGAAGGAAGGTCCGTAAAACCATTCAGGGTTGGGCGAAGAGAAAACCCCGCCTATTGCTGTGAAATCCAGATCAATGCCGAGGTAAACGGAGATCAATGGTACGCCCAAAATCTACAAATTCCTTAAGCACGGAGAGATGCCTTTGACGGAGATGTGAAGGCCAAGAGTCTGCAAGCACTCAAAAGGTTGGCGGGGCAGTTTGTGCTGTTAGACGATACTTTGTACAAGAGGCATTACGATGGTCTGTTGCTCTTATGTGTCGACAACAAGAAAGCTGAAGCAATAATGGAGAAGTACACAACGGGTTGTGCGGACCCCACATGAATGCAAGGATGCTTAGACAGAAGATCACTCGGCTGGGCTATAATTGGATTACCATGGAGACAGACTGTATTCAATGGTTCGACGGTGTCACAAGTGCCAAGTATGCTCCAACCTCAACCACATCCCCCCACCACACGAATTGATAGTTCCACCACGCCTTGGCCATTCGCCACGTGGTATCGACATTATTGGGAAGATCTCGCCGGCCGGCAGTAATGGCATGAATTCATCCTCGTCACGGTCGACTACTTCACAAAGTGGGTCGAAGCTCAGTCTTACAAGGTGCTGAATTCCAAGAAGGTAGCGCAGTTTATCAAAGAGAATATTATGTGTCGTATAGGGGTTCCTAACCTCATTATATCAGATAATGGCAGTCATTTCGAAGCCGAGTGTGCTCGCTGCTTGTAGAATTCAAGATCGAAACGAAAGAAATCTTCCCCATACTATCCCAGACTAACGGCGCGGTTGAGGCGGCCAACAAGACGATAGAGCAGATAATTCGCAAGATGGCTTCGCAAGGACGGGATTGGCCCGAGAGTTACCATTAGCACTTTGGGGGTACAGAACGTCATCCGCACCGCTACTGGAGAGACCCTCTTACGCTTTGACATACGGCATGGAGGCAGTGCTCCTCATTGAGTTGGAGGTGCCATCTTTGAGGGTCTTGCTCGAGAACCAAGTGAATGAGGTAGAATGGCTTCGTAGTCGCTATGATCAATTGGCAACACTCGCGAACGCAGATTGAAGGCCATGGGAACATATCCGGGCCTATCAAGGAGAACGACAAAAGCCTTCAATAAAAAGGTCAAGCCTGTTGACATAAGGAAGGAGACTTGGTGCTCAAAGCACGCTTACCCATAAATTCAATTCACCCCCTCGGGAATGGGCCCCCCTTGGGTAGGGCCGTTTGTGGTACAGAAGATCTTCTCCGGAGGAGCGGTCAGAATGGCGGATTTGGATGGCAACCTGTTCAAAGAACCAGTCAACGTCAGCAAGCTCAGACGCTACTATGCTAGACTCCCCTCTCTTAAATAAAAAAAAAAAAAAAAAAAAAATACTACGCAAAAAGAAGCCCGATAGACTGAAAACCCGCAAATGGTGGTCTATGCAAAATAGGGTGCGTACAGAGCTCGCTAGATCGAAAACCCGCAAGGGCGGTCTAGGCAAAAGTTAGAGCACTCCCCTTCTATCTTCCCTTTCTTTAAAATCATTCTAGTCTGACTGGAATGAACTACGGTGACCTGAGCCCCTTAGTCGTATTTGTAAAAGGGGAACGTAGGCAGCCTTTCAAAAGGTGCGGTCTAAAACAAATAAACATCCAATCTTGCTAAGCAATAAAGATAGAAAGTTGTATTTTCTGAAAGCAAAAGCTTTTATTTCCATAAGTCATTGCATGATAACATTTATTTGATGAGTCTAAGCTTGACATACTTTTTGAATGAATAACCTATTCTGAAATTGAAACTCAAACAAAAGCAAACTAAATTAAACTAATGTGTCTGCACGACTATGGAGAGACGCTCGGGATACTCCTTAGTGCCATTTGTGCCCTCGTCTCTTTCTTCTTGCTTTGCCCCACGGCGAACTTTCTTCTTGCTAGGATTCTCACAAAATCTTCTTTCGAACTCGCTAACACCTTTAGCCTTGCCATTAGGAGCCTCTTCACCTTTCCTCTTCTTTGACGCCCCACTTCTTCTCCGCCTCCGTTAGCCACGCTCTTACTCATCTTCCTCGCATAAGCTCAGCCTCCTTAATTCTCAATGAGAAACTTGGAGCACAGGATCCCAAGATAGTGCCCTTAGGGTCTCTAGAGTCTGCTCCGCATGCCCAAGTCTCCCCATATACCAATCCAAATACTCGCGTGGCAGGAAGGTGTTGCTAGAGCGTGTGAGGAAAGTCCTAACGACTAAAGCCGGCCTCGCCCCACATCTGAGAAAGAAGGACTGAGGCACTATCATCCAACTGAAGTATCCCAAAAGGGAAATCATCTCTCTCCTCGTCCTAACCCTCCGGGATGGTCTGCACCAAACCATACTGACGAAGCACTCTAGAGGGATAGTAA
>JAOWBW010000002.1:4180688-4231469 GCA_026119855.1 Campanula takesimana
CAGGTGACTCGGGAGGCTTATATCCGCTCTGTTCTTCGGGTAATATTTTTGAGAGGCTATTCCGGAGCTTGGGCCGCTGCTTGCACCTACCGTCGGGATGATGTGGTGCTGCCTCAGCGTAGAGAGAGATCCCCACGGAGGCTGAGAGTTCGAGGTCTGTCCGGAGTAGGAGCTCGGAGCTGGTGGGTCCCGTCGTAGGGAGCAGGGTGGAGAGGATGATGATATGGACATCGAGGATTCTGACTCGGACTAGATGTAGTCCTTTTATTTCTGCATTTTGTTAGAGAGAGAGAAAGAGAGAGGAGGAACAGACAAACATGCTTATGTACAATATTTTATTTGCCTTTTTGTATGTAATTAATTAGTATTTTATTTACATGTTTTTACATTTTGTACAATGCACGAGCCCTGGGGTAAGATGGGGATTACACACTGTCGGGTAGTTTCCACCTTCTTTATCGGACTTCTTTTGTGCCTTGTGACCTTCGAAATGTCTGAAATGGGTCCATTCCGGCATTTGTTAGGGACGGACTTGTAATCTGTCTGAACTGGCTTATGTGGCCGCGTGGCCAACCATGGGGAATGACTGGCCGCGCGGTAATCCCTGGTCTGACACGATTATCGTCAAATTTTGTCCTTGTATGATCAGGACTTGAACTCCCTACCCTATTTAATCAACAGTCTCGCAGAGAGACGAGGCGACAACAGCTTTTCTTCTTTTTCTCTAGATTTGGATCCTTCCACGCTTTTCTGATGGACAGACACCCTAGGATTTCTGAGGAGAGACACAAACTATTTCATCAAGAGTTTGAAGCTCTGGGTTGGGAAGCTTTCGAGGATAACTCGTGCAAAATTTGATAGGAGATTCGGAATTAAGTGCCTTTGGTCCTTGTATAGGGTTAAGTCTGACGAGAATCTGATTCGTGCTGCTGCTAAATTCTGGGACAACGAGAATCATGTCTTCAACTTTTCTTACAATGAAATCACCCCTACGTATGAAGATTTTATGGCTCTTTGTGGTGCGACAGTGACGGATAGGTTAGCCATGCCGCAGTCTCAAGTGCCTTCAGAACTTTGAATTTCCAACTGCTGAGGATTTCTGTCGAAGATGCTAGGGGCTTGCTGTTGGATGGTGATGTTAATCTCTGTGGGCTTCCCATCAGGTTTATTAATAGCACGGTAGAGTCTGACACGGCTCTGGATTGTCTGGCACTCTGTCTATTTGCTTCAGTATTATTTCCGCCTTACGTAGGAGTAGCTACTATGGGTGTCTCGACATGGTAGATCAGGCTCGAGCCAATCGCAGTATTGTCCCTTGCTTGCTTGGGTTGCATGTATCGGGGAGTTGGCTTCGGAAGTTCAAAAGATGACCAGAGGAAGTACTCGAATGTTAACCTTGTGGCTGCAGGAGAGACTTCGAGTCTTGGAAGAACCTGTAGGGTCCGTATCACCTTGGGTGTCAGAGTAGGCGCATAAAGCAGTGATTTGTAAAGATAGCTCGTTCTGTATGGGTGACATATATGGCACAGATGAGTACTGCTCAAATTAAGTGGATGGTACCTCACTGGGGGGTGATCAGAGCACGGTGGTCTCAGAGTGGTCTCTGCATGATTCGGGTCCCTGCCTTTGGTGAAACCACTTATTACTATGCAGTGCGGGTGTGCCGTCAGTACAGGATGCCTCAGATTATACCTTCATCATGGGATGAGACTTGTATTTGAGTTAATGTTAAAATGTTCTCTATGAGTGCCGGGGTTGCAGTGCTCTTGGAGCGATGCTGGTCTTATGCTCTCATGCCTAGCACTCTTTGTATACAGCGACCACGTGACATACTTCTGTCTCGAGAATACTCGGACTGGTACCAGACACTCTGGGAATATGAGACAGATTCTGAGACGACAGAGACGTAGGGTAGTGGTTCCTTCTGTCTCGAGCATACGCTTGAGGGAGGCCGAGAATGTGCAAAGGGAGGTGGAAACCGAGTTGGCTCAGCTAGCACCTACTGAGAGGAAAGAGAGAGAGAAGGCCCAAGTGGGGTGACTTAGCTTAGGAAGGCTTTATTTGAAGATCCTACTAGACAGGCTAGACGCGGACGAAGAGACAAGAAACTGAAGACGGATGAGGAAGAGAAAGAGGAGGGATGACTCCGAGTATCCAACTACAGTCGTTGCAGACACATAGTTTAGATTTTAGTTTATTTAGTTTATTTAAATTTCAAAGCAGGTTATTTATTCGTAGGTTCTTTCGAGCTTAGACTTATCAAATAAATGTTAACGTGTAGTGACTTGTGGAAATAGATATTTTGCTTTAGTTATAAACAGATTGCTTGCTTTTCTTGAAAATTTTACTCAAACCAGATTTGGATTTTTATTTATTTTTGAGACCGCACCATTGAAGGCTACCTACGTTCCCTTTTACAAGTAGGGCTAAGGGGCTCAGGTCACCGTAGTTCATTTCTGATTGTAGAAAAGGAAGATAGAAGAGGGGGAAGTAGAGATGATGTAATAATAATATATATATATATATATATATAATATATATATATATATATTTTACGAGGGGGATGGTGTAGATACCCCGGGAGGGCACGGCTTGGCTAGAGCGTGTGTGTTGTTCCTAGGATGTCTTTTCGTGTTTTAATTGTAGAGTCGCCACCTATGTTTTAGAGGAACATAAGAAAAACCTAATATTTAGCCTAAATTTGGTACGAAAACAGAGATTCTTGTTATGAGGTTCGGGTGTTAGGTTACGAGATGGGAAGTACTTAAACACCCATCTCGCCCAACTAATGTTGGTCTTGCTTGTTCAAAATCTACATAATCAAAATGTTCTTCCTATTCTTCGATGATGATAAAAGGGTTTAAAAAGGGGTTTTTAGAATGTAGGGAGATAACTCCTTGACTAACTTCAATGAAGTGAAGTAGTCTTTGGCGTCATGTCCCAAAAATGATTTGGGATGATTGCACGTTTGATTAAAGTAAAAGAGAGAAGAGATGAAGTAGAGAAGAAGGAGGAAGATGAAACTTTTACCTATGCTTCAAAGATCTTCAATACTTCTTAGAGGACTTCTTGGAAAATGCCTTGAAAGTATTTTGTGTAGAGTTTTCTTAATGCTCAAAAGTCCTCCCCTTCAATGGTGAATTAGAGGGGTTTATATAGGTGTAAAAGGGATGTTTTTGGTGCCAAAATGAGGTCACAAAGAAACCCTTCCCGGCAAAATCATGTAAAATGACAAGGGAGGGATTTTTGGACAGAATCTGTAACTGACGCCCAGAGGCGCGCGCTTCCCACCTTGGGGGCGGTAGGCGCGCGCTTCTAGCTCCTATGGTCGGAGGCGCGCGACTCAGAGAAGGCATTTGTGACTGAATGGACTAGAAAGTTATCCCTGTATTCAGTTTAGTCCCTGGACTTAACGAAGTCAGCTAGGAACTTAACAGAAGTAACAGAAACTGACAAAAAACACTTAAAAGAGGGAGAAACACAAAATCAACTGTGCAATCGGGGTGAGCGGTCCAAGGCGGGGTGTCTACAGAGCCCCTCGGCGGCGTGGATTGGGAAGCAAAACGCACCGACGAAAGAAAAGACATCCGCCGAGGACGTCACCAAGAAAAAGCAAAGACTCGATGAAAGCAGGAATTTGAAATTGCGAGAGATAGGGGTGCGCTCCCTATGTGAGCGGCCTTTGTTGGTAGAATAGGTGGCATGATTTGTTTGTGAATCCGCCGGTTGAATCTGTTGGATGAATCCGTTAGTGGATCCTTTGAATGAGTCCCTTAGTAAACCCTCTATTGACGAATCTGTTGGTAAATCCGTTTGATGAATCCGTTAGTGAATCTCTTGGATGATTCCGTTGGTGAACCCTTGTTGACAAATCCGTTAGTAAATCCATTGAATGAATCCGTTAGTGAACTCTTTTGGATGAGTCCTTTGGTGAACCCTTGTTGACGAATCCGTTAGTAAATCCGTTGAATGAATTCGTTAGAGAACTTTTTGGATGAGTCCGTTGGTGAACCCTTGTTGAAGAATCCGTTAGTAAATCCGTTGATGAATCTGTTAGTTAATCCCTTTGATGAGTCCATTGGTGAACCCTTGTTGAGGAATCCGTTTGTGAATCCGTTTGATGAATCCGTTAGTGAATCCCTTGTATGAGTCCGTTGGAGAACCCTTGTAGGCGAATCCGTTTGTGAATCTGTTGCTTTGCTTCAAGAAGTGGTGAATTTAGTGGCTCACCGCAGACCGAATTATTGTTGGTGGCTGTATTTGATGTTGACTTTTCCCGGGGTGCGGGCATAGTTGACTGCGGGCCGAAAAGAATGTTTTCCCTTTAGCAAGGAAAATGTCGAGATTGACCACGATTTAAAAAAAAGAAAGACACAACCTACTTTTAGTGGAAGTCTCTATCTAATTTTAATTTAGACGTGCCTTAGGGGTGGACCAAATTAATGTGTGTCCAACTGTGTCACCAAGGGTGGAGAATGTTGATTCCTGCTGATTTCGGGAGCACTTGGACTTTGTTCCTGCATGATTTCTTCTTCTGACAATGGCCAGTTGAGGTGTTTCTGGAACAAGAGGCGGGCGCCTCTGCTAGTGGCCATGGGATGCGCAAACCGATCATGTGGGTGACGGGAGGCGCGCACTTCTGGGGAGCGAATTTTGGGGCTTGACATTTGCTAGCCAAAGATCCCCAACAGCTATAATATCAGCCTCTGTTCGAGGCTATTCTCCCAACAACTATTTTCTGCCATTCTTGAACATTCTTTTTTTGCTCAATTTTGCTTGTAATCAACCTTCTCCATGGCTTCCAATTCTTTTGTCCTTGATGCCAAGGTTGTTGGTGAGTATGAGAAGGATTTGTCGACCTTCGTGTACTCTTTCAAGACCTATCCCAAGAAAGCTTTCATCAAAGATTTTGGTTTCCGAATTCTTTTTACACTTCGGACTTTGAAGCCGGATTGGGATTTGTTGAAGGCCGCTGAATCCTTTTGGGATTGCGATAACCACACTTTCAACTTTTTGGCGAATGAAATGGTGCCGACTGTTGATGACTTCGGTGCCATTCTCGGTATGCCACTGGAGGGTAAAATTGCCGTCCCCAAATATCATCGTGGAGTGATCGATTCTTGGTCTGACTTGTTGAACCTTCCCATCGGAGATGTGAGGAAGATGTAGAATGGCACCGTGGTAGATATAACTGAGTTGCCAATGTTCTTCAGCTTGCTTCAGAGGACCCGACAGTTCAGTCCCTCAAGAGGAATGCCATGGCAGTTTGCCTTTTCAGCGAGGTTTTGTTCGTTGCACCTTTCGGGACAGCGGATGCACAGTTGGCTGAGATAATCTTGCAGGCAAAAGAGCAACAGTTTAGCGTAATTCCTCTTATAGTGGGAGAAACTCTGCATGGCCTTGATGAGTTGTATCAGACAGGTGAGATGCGTCGGGGAAGCCCCTTGCTATTGACCATATGGCTTCGAGAGCATTTCAGGATTTATTCTCCGGATGACGATCTGTCTCCTTTTGCGGTTCATAGGAGAAAATTGCTGGTCCGAGACTTAACCGAGGGTAGTTGGAAAAATCTTTGCTTCTCGGGCATCGGCCGACATTGAGTGGTGCCCTCCCTCTTGGGGTCTTCATCCTTTTGTGGAATGGACCTCGGGTTTTGAGCATGTGGTCTTACCGGCTTGAGAGACTCTTCATTTTACTATTCGGAGCGGGTTTTAAGGCAGTTCGGTCGCCAACAGATTATCCCTTTCCCTAGGAGTGGGGTATTTCGTCCAGTCTCGTATATGGGTCAGGACTTTTCAGCGGAGCTTCAGTCAGCTTGGGGAGATGACCGCCATCGGTGGGTTTCTGCCTCTATTTACCGGGGTAGTATCTTTCTTCCCGAGAGTTATTTGGACTATCTGTTTGGCACTCTTTACTGCGGCATTACTTGGATTGACGTGCTTCGTGCTGAGTTGTTAGGAAAAGACTTTGAGCCTAGTAGTGCTTTGCGGTATAAGGAAGCTGCTGCTGATTTGCACAATATTTTGGCTGACCCTTTCGGTACCCCTTTGGATAGATTCTATGCTCGGAGGCGCATTGCTACGCAGAAGGTTTCGGTCCTTCTTGGTGTTGCTAGGCCTCCCAAGAAGAATAGGATTGAGAGCCGTTCGGGTGGCCTTCAAAGGCTAAGAAAAAATTAGATTTTTGTGTTTTCAATAGATCTACATTAGTGATAGTTGAATCTGTACATGTTACATTTGATGAACATTCTCTCCTTGAGCCACATTTGGCTCCTAATGTTGCTGATGATTCTGTTAAGTCTATTGAGACAGGTGCGTACATTCCAACTGCGCATACACAAGATCAGAATTTATCAACTCAAGGAAATCCATCTACATCAATTGCGCAAAGCTTTATCAATAGCGCACCAAGTGAAGCTTCAGTTGCACCAAACAATGCGCCTGAAGATTCTACTAATGCGCATCATCCTAATTCTGCGCATGGTGTCACTCACTCTTTCAATTCTGAACCAGTTCACCCCCTAACTTCAATGACTTTGATGCTGGTGAAGATGTGCCAATTGAAGACCTTCAAGTTACCACGACTCAACCTAACTTACCTCCTGAAATTCGTGAAGTTAGAGATCACCCAATCACAAACATCATTGGTGATCTTCATGTTGGAGTTCGTACAAGGAGAGCTACAAACTTCGATGCTTACACTGCATTTATCTCTCAAATTGAACCAAAGAAGGCTGATGAAGCGCTCCAAGATCCTAATTGGGTTGTTGCAATGCAAGAAGAACTCAATTAGTTTGAACGATGTAAAGTCTGGACTCTTGTTCCAAGACCAAATGATCAAGGAGTGATTGGTACAAAGTGGGTGTTCAGAAACAAGATGGACGAGAATAGAACCATCACAAGAAACAAAGCAAGATTGGTTGCGCAAGGCTATAGGCAAGAAGAGGAATCGACTACGATGAAACTTTTGCGCCCGTTACAAGACTTGAAGCTATAAGGATATTCCTAGCTTACGCTGCTCACAAGAACTTCAAGTTATATCGAATGGATGTGAAGAGCGCGTTTCTAAATGGTGAACTCCAAGAACAAGTCTATGTAGCTCAACCACTTGGGTTTGAAGATTCTCAATTTCTAAATCATGCCTACAAACTCCAGAAAGCTTTGTATGGGCTAAAGCAAGCACCAAGAGCATGGTATGATACACTATCCAAGTTTCTCATTGAGAAAGGCTTCACTCGCGGTAAAATCGATACTACTCTTTTCATTGCCAAACATAATGATCATAAATTACTTGTTTAAATTTATGTCGATTATTTTTTGTTCTACTAATGAATTGTTGTGCAAGCGATTTGAGAAACTAATGAAGAGCAAGTTTGAGATGAGCATGATGAGAGAACTCACATTCTTCCTTGGGCTTCAAATCAAACAAATGGATGAAGGAATATTTATCAACAACAAGCAAAGTACACAAGGGATCTAATCAAGAAATTTGGACTAGATAATGCTAAACCATATGATACTCCAATGGCTACCGGCAAAAACTCGACAAAGACTTGAAAGGTAAGAAAGTTGATCAAACTTTATATCGAGGTATGATTGGCTCTCTCCTTATCTTACTGCAAGTAGGCCAGATATTATGTTTAGTGTTTGTGTCTGTGCGCATTATCAATCTGACCCTAGAGAAGCGCAATTAATTGCTGTAAAACGTATTATAAGATATCTCTCCGGCACTGTTAACCTTGGATTTTGGTACATCAAAGATTCAAATTTTAAACTTGTAGGTTATTCAGATGCAGACTATGCAGCGTGCACCATTGACAGGAAATGCACAAGCGACACTTGTCATTTCCTCGAATATCGACTTGTGTCATGGGCTAGTAAGAAACAAGCTGCAGTTTTCTGTCTCAACTACTGAAGCAAAATATATTGCTGCTGGAAGCTGTTGCTGTCAGATTCTATGGATGAATCAGCAATTGGTGGACCATGACATCAAAGAAGAAATTGTCCCATCTACTGCGACAATACCTCAACCATTGCATTTCTGAAAATCCTGGCATGCACTCCAAGACCAAGCACATTGACATCAAGTATCACTTCCTCAAAGACCATGTGGAGAAAAGAAATATTCATTTGGAACACGTGGGAACCGACTATCAAATCGCCGATATCCTTACAAAAGCACTAGATGCTAAAAGGTTCATATTTTTGAGAGGTGAAATGGGTATGCTTGAACTCAGTTAAATTTTGTCCATAAAATTTGTCAATACTAATGCTTTTGAGTTCTTGAAATTATTTAAGTTAGATCTGCCTCATGCGCTGCGCATTTCATACGCACATGATGATGCGCATAAGGCAATATATTTCTGAGATTTCTAAGAATCTCTGCGCATTATAGAGCTGCGCATATACTTCATGCGCATGCTACATGGACCTCAGGTGAGTTATCTTTTCAATAGTTACACCTAAGTCCTTGACTTGTTGAGTCAGTACATAATTTACAAGGGTAGTTGCGTAATTATGTATTTTTCCTCGTCATTTCTTTTTGAATTTTCTTGGGAAATTACTATTTTACCCCTCTACGCATGTCCCACCTCATTTAATGCAAAAGCATTGAGTGATGCGCCTTTAATGCTCTTTGTTTGCTATTTATGACGGAATAGGAAAAGATTATTTTTGACCATTAATGCCTGACACACGAGTGCGGCTAGGGCTTTTCACGCGCGCTCATTAGTCCACGTCATCTGCGCCTGTGCCTCACTCGCGCGTGCACCTCACTCACCTGACACACCAACTCTTGTGTCAGCGCACTGTGACGTCACCATACCCTTTTCGGCTATATCCCTCTGATCCGCCGTCTTCCTCCTCACTTCTCTCCTTAAAATTTCTTTTTCACTCAACCGCCTCTACTTTTCTCTCTACTCTCTGACTTCTTTTTCTCTCTGCACTTATCACCTTCCTTCTCCATTTTTGGGTATAATCTTCTTTAAATATCTCTTATGGCTCCCAAGACATCTACATCTTCCAAGAAACCGGAGGATCCTCAAATGGTAAGATTTCTAAACTCAATTTTTAAGTTTCTGCAATTGTTGTTCGAAGGTTTGAATTTTCCCCTTTCTGATTTCTATATGATTTGTTGATTATTTTTCGAATTATTTGATGCTGTGTGTTCGATTTGCTCATAGATTTTCATATATGTAATTTTTTTTACGATCAATGATCATTTGGTTGAATTTCTGTTGGATTTTCGAGTTTTTGTCTTTTCAAATTCTCTTCTGTTTCTTCTTTTCTCAGATCTTGGATGTATATTCTTGTTATTGTTGTTATGGTTTACTTGTTTGTGTGTGATTTTTCATTACGAACATTTTGATATGCTTTTTGTGAATTTTGGAGCACTTTGACATTTTTATGTTCTTCGTGTTCTTCGTGTATTCAACACATGTTCTTCATGTTCTTAGTGAATAGTCTTATGATGTTTAACATGATTTTTGTTTTTGTTTCTATTTTTCGTGCCAATTTTAGGCGTGTTGTTTCAAATTTATGTTCTTGGACATTCTTACCCTTTATATTTATTATTTGTTCTAAGTATGGAGTCTAGTTCATGCGCTGCGCATATCGCTCATGCGCATGAGCTTCTCTCCATGCGCATGTCCAGACCTAATTCCTAATTTTGTTTTTGCGCAGAACCTAAACTACTTTATTCCTGGTTGGGAACTCGATGTGGAGGACTTGTGCCAAGATGCACTTGGGCGCTATATGATGGAGATTATGGACTCATCTGGTATTCTGCCTCTTTTTACTAAGGGCCAGACTTTCATCCTGCCCTCCTACATCGACGAATTCTTCAGCAACGCAGAAGAAGTTGATCGCATGTATGACGACATTACTGTCCCCTGCCTCAAAAGTTCTATCCGTGGGGTTTCTGTAACTATCAACTACGCGCATATCAGACAGGCTATGGGACTCCCTGCGTGCAATAAGAAGAAGCTATCACAGGATGTGCAAGATAAGGTTGTGTAGAAGCTTATCAAAATCCCTTCGTTGGTTGGTCAATACAATAACCACGATAGGAAGGAATTTGGAGAACTCATGTACCATCTCTGCACATTGATTGGAGACACCATTAACTGCAATAATGGAAACAAATCCACTTTCATCAGCAAACAAAGGATGTTGTTGGTCCCAAAGGGCAACAAGGGTATGAAAAATAGCTAGAGGGGGGGTGGTGAATAGCTGTTATAAAATTCTTTTCGTACCCTTGATAAACTCAATTGCGAATGCGCAGTTTATCAAATAAGCGTTATGATATGCGCCTATGTGAGTGAGTGAAATGCACAGTGGAATTTGGTAATGTAAATAGGCGCAAAGTATGATTAAGGGGGTGCACACACTCTCTAAGTATTTTGGCTCAAAGTGAGTGAAATAAGAAACTAAGGCAAATGATATAACAAACACAACACAGTTCAATCAATCAATCTACAATGAATAAACAATCAAATAGTTAGATATGATATGACTTAAAAGGAAATAGCAAGATAGTAAGTACGCGCTATTTGGAGAGGTTCGATCGGGAAAATGATCTACGTCCTCTACCAAGATGGTTAGTCTTGGATTTCTAATGGAGATCTTATATTATGAGAGAGTGTTACAAATTACAATCGTTTGAGCTTATACACTAACTCAAGATCTAATATTCTATGAAAGAACAAATCATAGACAATAACCTGTGTATCTCTAAAAGAAAGATCTAAGTGCTCAAACTTAAGGAGGTGCGTGTGTGATTTTAGATTCAAGGCTCTTTAGATCTTTGAGATTGAGAGCACAAGAAAACTAAAGTGTTTTTGCTTGAGGATCTGGGCTAAGGATGAAGTTATGAAGATGTTCTTGAGAATTCTGGAAATAACAAAGGCAATTTCAAATCTTCAACAAATGCTTGAGAAAGAAATTCTTGAAATTCTTAGCAACTTCAAATGGTTGAAGTTATGGGGTATTTATAGTAGAGCCCAAAAAACTAGCCGTTGGAAATCCTTGGTGAGTCAGAGAAAGGACGGATGTATTGTCGCTCATTGAGTGGAGCATGTGTCCTTTTATAGCCGTTAGACAACATAACACAAATATGACCGTTATGGACATGTGTCCTTAGATGCGGGTGCATACGTGTTATTTAACCACCGTTGGATCATTGGCGTAGTTTGAATCTCTTCAAGTCTTCAAATCTTTCATTAAATCACTGAGTGAATAAATCACTATAAGGCGCGTGAGCTAAGAGAGGCGCGTTACACTTTGCGGGCGCATAAGAGGCGCAGGCGCACTTGTGAGGCGCGTAGCGCGGCGCGGCGCGTGAGAGAGGTGCTTGGGCGCATGGCGCATGACTTGGCTCAAACTCGTGATTTTCTTGAATCTTGATCTTCTTGCCCTATTCCTAAGCATATTTTATTACAATGGACAACCTAAAAATGAAGTGTAAATACTTCTTACATGTGGGTCTAAAGTCCATGAAATAAAACTTAGGTGATGGATCAATCAAATCTAAACAATCCTATTACATTGAAACTGAGATATAAGTGGGCATACCCAACAATCTCCCCCTATTTGATTGATGGCATTACCTACTATATCAGGGACAAACATTATACTTGATAATAACATGTCCAAATAAAAGAAATTGTTAAATCATGTCTCAAGTTAATGCACACACTAGTCCAAGATATAGATTTCTAATCTATTCCAATAAAGATAAAACATTACAAATGGAAAGATAGAAATGACAGTTTATAAACACATTCAAAATGATATATGAGTTTTAGTTATGAAATGTGTTTAAACAAAGTTTAAACTCAATGCATGAAATATGAAGCAGTTCAAATATGATGCATATGATTTTAAACAATATTCAATGTTCTACAAACAAGAGGTTTGAGTGAACAAGTTTTGAAACAAAAATGATGTTTTGTTCTCATTAATACTCAAGGTGTAAGAGTTACAGAGTACAAGTATTTAACAGAATAAAACAAAAGGTGCTAAAACATGTAACCTAAATCACTAATAAAAGGTTCTAATCACAAAAGGAGTTCTAACAACTTTACACACAAAACAAAAACTAAGGTTGGGAGGAGGCGCGTTGTCATCCTTCAATCCTTCTTCTATTTCAGAAACAAAGCGCTGGATTTGTTTGGAAAGTTGGTGACATCGGTTTACAACACCGTGAGTGTCTGTGACACCATCTCTGATATAGCGCAAATGATCAACATTGATGGTTTGATACTCATCAATGGTGCGTTGAGAGATAGCTTGCTGTTGAGAGAGATTTTCATCAACAATTTGAAGGTTAGCTTCAACAGCAGCTTGCGCGGTGACAATATCAGCAGAAGTTCTTTCTGCGCGCCTGTCTGCGCTAGAGTGCGCGACATTAAAGTGAGTGACAACTAATTCCTTCAAAACATCAATCTTTGAGAGCAGTGAATTTATGTCAATATGCGTGCCAGGAGCAGAGCTGGAAGAGGGCGCAGGAGTTTCAGGAGCTGAAGGCGCATGGGATTCAGGATCTTTGGGTTCTGCGCCAGGATCAGCACCATAAACTGTTAAGCCCAGGATTTCTAGTTCATCCTTAACTTCTTTGAGTTTATCAACAACACTCAACAATTTTTGGCTATCTCCAGCCACCATCTCAAACAACTTCCTTATATCCCCTGCTATATTTAACTCTACCTCCCTTATGGCGTTAATGAAATCTTGGCCATCAGTGAGTTTGATGCCACCATCTATGCGCTCATGAAGGGAAGCAAGAGTGCCTTTGAAAAGTTCATTCATTTGATCTATAGCGTCATTCCATTGTTGAGGAGTAAGGAAATGTTTGTCCTTGATATTCGCATCTATGCGCGCCATCTCCCCCTTAATGGCAGCAATCTCATCAGCTTGCTGAGTAAGCATAGAAGTATGAAGCTCTAACTGTGAATTCATCTGAGCTTGGCCTTGCTGAAGTTGCTGTAGCAGTGAAATAATTACACTCATGTCAGGAGTGGAAGGAGGAGGCGCAGGAGAAGTATGGGGCGCATGAGGTAAAGGTAGATATTCTGCGCTGGAAGAGGGTTCTTCAGGATTTGATTGGGGCGCAATAGAAGGTGATTTGCGCCTTGAAGTATCTGGCTCCCCCTGAGCTGTATCTTCACTAAGTTCACAAAATAAATCAGCTGATATTTGGTCTCTAAGACTTTGACGTTCTGAAGATAGAGTAGCAGGAGTGGTGGTAGGCGCTTGAACAGTAGGAGGCGCATTAGTGGCAGGTGCGCGTACATCAGCGCTAGACCCTACTCCTTTGCGCCTTTCAGACTTGGATAAATCAGCAGCCTGTTTCAACTTGTATTCTTCATCCCTTTTCTTCTTCGCTTCCAGTCCAGTCTACTGGCTTCTTTAGCGCGCTTCAGTTCTTTCTCATCTTCTGTTTCAGTTCTTGGGCGCTTAGGAGGTCTGCTTGTTCCTTCAACAACCCTTTTGCTTTTGCCCTTTTCTGCGCCTGGAACAACTGTTGGTTCTGCGCGAGGTGCTGCTTCAATATCTGCGCCTTCTTCTGCGCCATCTGCATCTTCATCAGATTCAGTGGCTTCATCAACCAACTGATCTCCTTTAACTCGTGGCATGCGCTTATCCATGCGCTTCCTGCGCCTCTTCATAACCAAACTGTCTTTCCTAAAGATTGGAACATCAGTGGTTTGGTAAGCTGGGTTTTGAGTGAGGAAATTAGAAAGAGCAGGATAAGTGAGAAATATCTTCGTGAGTATACGGGAGTGAGTCTTGAACTTCGTCTTCCCATCAGCCTTGTTCTTGTTGTATTTATCAATCTGGTCAAACAAGGGTTTTTAATAAGATCTAAGGCCAGTTGGAGGATTGTGTTTCCCATAATAGCTGCAGTATATTCCCACTGCTCCATTGTGAATCGGTTCACATTTCCTGTCTTGAAAATAATGGAAGTCCCCACCAAATGCGCGATATGCGCCAATAAATCACCACCATCCCTTATTTCAACAGATTTGATGTTGTTCTGAAGAGTAGGAATGTTGAGATGGGTACTCGCCATACGATTCTGCGCAGCAGCAGGATAGGTATTGATTTTACCAGCTACACTCAGAGGGCCAGTTGTGTTGAAGTTGATGATATTCTTGAGAGTGCCAGTGGAGATAGTTATAGCAACGTTCTGAACGGTATCGCATATCCTGTAGCGCACGTATCAATCAGCAGGAGTCTCCACGAGAGCAGCTGTTGAGAAGAATTCATCCACGAGGAGCGGTGAGTAGAAAGGTTGCTCCAAAGTAAATAAAGGCAGAAGACCAGCTTGTCTGATAAAGTCCATAATATCAACGCCAATTTGGACTGCAGATAGCTCAGTGAGATCAAATGTCTCACCAGGTCTGAAATTTGCTGGATCCTGAAAATTAAACATTTGAGTGAATTTAGGAGTGAATGAGGCGCATAGAATCATAAATGAGCTAAGTATAGAGTAGGCGCATGACAATATATAGGCGCATAAAAATAGCATGCGCATACTATTATTAGGCGCATATATGTTGTAGGCGCATACAAATATGAGGCGCATATCATGGTTCTATGAAACATACTAATTAAAAATTAAACATAAAAATTTGACTAAGTAAAATTTAGGCGCATAAAATGTTTAGGCGCATAATGGCTTTAGGCACATAAGTTGATTGAGGCGCATAACATTTGTATTTGCATAGGGCGCATACAATTATTAGGCGCATGAATCAAGGAAGGCGCATAAGTCATAGGGCGCATAACCAACTAGGCGCATAAATCAACACTTAGGCGCATATCTATGTGAAATTCATACTAAGTATAAAAACACACACAAATACACAAACACATATCAAACATGCATATGCAAGTAATAAGGATCAAACATGAAAATTTTGAAAAACAAGTTTTAAAAATTTTGAAACCCAAGTCATGCAAAAATAACGAAGAACACGAAGAACATGCTTGAGTGCTTGAAGAACATCAAGAACAAGAACACCAAGAACACATAATTCGTGAAACTTCATCAAATCAAGCATACAATATATCAAAACGACCGCACGAAGACGAGGATAACAAATATGTAAATCAAAACAAGTAAAAAATTAACAACAAGTCCAGAAAAAGAATTCAATGATCCGAAAATTTTGAAAAGTTAAAAATAAAAAATCTTCAGATTTGCAAAATATAGTGAATTGATCGTTGAAAAGTTTAGTTTAAAGGATTCCAAATCACAAAACGAACACAACCTATCAAACGATTTTGAAAACGGATCACCGAAACGAGATTTATCAAGAAAAAGGGTTTTTTCGGTTTTAAAAATACGAACCCAGAAATCAATATGACGAAAAAAAAAATTCAGAAAAATAAGGAGTTTAAGGGTTGAGAATTCATACCATTTTGTCTTGGGTTGATTTAGAAGCCTTCTTAGGACCCATAAATGTTATATATAGAGAGAAAATGGAGAAGAAATTTGAGAGAAACTATAGAGAAAGAGAGATGATGAGTAGAGAGAGAGAAACGGTTTAGAGTAGGAGATGTGAGAGGAGGGAGAAAGAATTTATATATAGGTTTGGTTTAAAAATTGCACAAATATGGAAATAATAGTAAAATTTAAAAAGATGAGAAGTTGAAGGGATGGGCATTAATGAGAAAAAAAAATTTCGGCTCATCATGGCAAAGAAGGACGGCGCATTTATGAGGGATTTTAAGGATTTGATGGGTAATAAATGCTGAATGACCCAAAGTACTTTGATGTGACATTTGGGTAAAGAGAAATTGTCCCACTTCCCTCATAAGTGTATGAACAATTATGACTAAATTTTTGCACAAACCCCAAAAACATCTGTTTTGGTGTAAGTTTGGGGTGCAAGAAATATATCCTCAAAAAATAAAATTTTTTGAAAAATGTAAAACGAGGGAAAAATTAATTGCACAAGTACCCTTGAACAATTATGGGAATGTCAAAAGACAAAAATTCCTATAATAAATGATCAGAATAACTTACCTGGTACTTGTGAAAATTGAATGCGATCGATCATTGAAATAATAAATTTTGGAGCATTGATTGAGCCGCAACATTTATTAGGCGCATGGGAGGCGCATAGCTTTTCTAGGCGCGCGTAAGGATTTGGAAATCAAGAGTGCTAGGCGCGCAAAGAATGGGGCGCGCAGGGATTTAAGTTGGCACGCAGAGAGTTTCCTTGAAACTATGAAAATGATCTAACATATAAACCTAGTATACTCATAACTCACTAAAACAAAATCATTAGTATTGACAAAAATGTATTGACACGCAACATTTATTAGGCGCATGGGAGGCGCATAGCTTTTCTAGGCGCGCCTAAGGATTTGGGAAATCAAGAGTGCTAGGCGCGCAAAGAATGGGGCGCGCAGGGATTTAAGTTGGCACGCAGAGAGTTTCCTTGAAACTATGAAAATGATCTAACATATAAACCTAGTATACTCATAACTCACTAAAACAAAATCATTAGTATTGACAAAACTGTATTGAATTTTAGTTGAGTTCAAGCATACCCATTTCACCTCTCAAAAAGATGAACCGTTTCGCGTCAAGTGCTTTCGTTAGAATGTCGGCGATTTGATAGTCGGTTCCCACGTGTTCCAAATGAATATTGCCTTTTCCACGTGGTCTTTGAGGAAGTGATATTTGATGTCGATGTGTTTGGTCTTTGAGTGCATGACAGGATTTTCAGAAACGGCAATTGTTGAAGTGTTGTCGCAGTAGATGGGACAATATTCTTCGATGATATCATAGTCCACCAATTGCTGCTTCATCCATAGTATTTGACAGCAACAAATTCCGCAGCGATATATTCAGCTTCGGTTGTTGAGACAGATACTGAAGCTTGTTTCTTACTCGCCCATGACACAAGTCGATATCCGAGGAAATGACAAGTGCCACTTGTGCTTTTCCTATCAATTGTGCTGTAACGACCCGAAAACCCCCTCTATTTTCTTAGTAATAAATATTTAATTATTTATTTATTTCTTATTTATTTATTTAAATTTTTATTTATTTAAATAATTAGTGTGCATTTTGTGTTACATAATATTTATGCCTAACATTTAATCGATCATTTGTGCTAGTATAGAATTATTGGGTCTTAGTTGTTAGTGGGGAGAAATGAATTTAATTGCTAGATAGTGGAAGAGGGGGCCTAGGTGTAACTTTTTTTTAATTGATGATCATCCTCCCTCCTCCCTCCCTATTACACTCTCCTCACCACACACACACACACACTCAATCAACTCTCTCTCCAACCATTGTTGCCAAGGTAAGAACTCTTCCTTCTCTCTTCATTTTGACCATCTTCCTCCATTATTTCTTAATGCTCATTTTATGAAAAATGTTTAGATCGTCGATAGGATCGTGTAGAGCTAAGAAATTTCGATTCCGTCAACTTTGATAAATTCCGGGTAAGTTACTTTTCCCCCATTTATGCTAAAATGTTCATCCTAACTCATTGATGCTCTAGTTGATATATTTTGCTTCTTGGGTTGATTTGGAATTGATTTATATTTTATTCATATTTGTGAGAAATTTATGTTTGAATCATCTTTTGATTTGGGTTGTCTAGATGATGTTATATTATTTTGTTCTTCAATCTAGGATGTCTTGGAGCAAAATAAAACTCTCTCAAACTCTTTGGAGACTTGAACAAATGCTATGGTTAAGTTCTGGCTGAATTTGGCTGTTTATATACAAGTTAGACCTATTCCAAATAGGAAACTTGTGTCAAAACCCGTCCAAAATCCTTTTCCTAATTAAATCAGGAAACCTGTCCCGACATCACTGTGCGGCTGCCCAAAATCAAGTGTGCGGTCGCCCAAACATGTGCGGCCGCCCAGCCTGTTTTGTGCGGTCGCACACCCAGGATCAGAGAGCCTTATTTTCCAATATAGTCCTTTTAGGATTCGTTCTATTGTGTGTGACCCTCTGGGATTATACTAAGTTGCCAATGGGTTCAAACATGAATCCATAAGATATGATTAGGTTCTAGCAAACCGTCATACCTACCCAAATAGTATAACTAGATACAAGTTCGCATTCCTTTAGAATATGTCACAATCCCTTTCTCCACGATCTCATTGAACACAAGTCATGGTCAAACGGTCAACTTGTTTTTTGTTCAATACTTTCTCGATTCCGAATATGTGATGAATCCAAATGACATTAATCTAATCAATTCATTTAAGTCCGGCCGAACATTTTCATCAACATCATTCCTACGAGAGGCCCTAAGCTTGAGATCTCTCCGAAGAGGGACAAATCCATTTAGCTTATTATTCTTCCCTAGGTGAATCCGATTATGCCAATCATACCCTTTATAACTACCCGATTAAGGTAGCGTTTGAATATGTCAAACATAATGTTCATCAAGTGGAAGACTATAATAACTTCATGTCTAAGGATTCAAATGACATAACTAATATGAGATATATGTACGACATAGACCATGACATAAATCTAATACAGCGGGTCATGTCCAGTACCTTGTTCCAAACAAGTACCCATAAATCTAACATGATCATCCCATTATCATTTAGCCTTTATACTAGTGCTTAACAAGTACTAGGGGCGGAGATTATTATAAGTAAACATGAACAACAAAAATAATCAAAACATCTCTTTATTGATATGAAATAAATGATAACAATTATAACGTTTATTAAACGTGCCTAGGGCACCACTACCAACAATCTCCCACTTGCCCTAGGCCCAATCTCCCATGTATCTAATACCCATGGACCTAACATGACCTTCATGTTTAGCTTGTGGAAGTCCCTTTGTTAGCGGGTCCGCGACATTGTCATCAGTAGGTACTTTGCATATATTCACGTCACCTCTGTCAATGATTTCTCGAATGACATGGTAACGCCTAAGTATGTGTTTGGATTTTTTATGTGCCCTTGGTTCCTTTGCTTGAGAAATAGCACCATTATTATCACAATAAAGATCTATTGGATTAGCAATACTAGGAACCACTTCAAGTTCAGTGATGAACTTCTTAATCCAAACAGCTTCCTTTGCAGCATCCGATGCAGCAATGTACTCAGCTTCCATTGTAGAATCAGTGGTTGTACTCTTCTTGGAACTCTTCCAGCTTACAACTCCACCATTTAACATAAACACAAAACCCGATTGCGATCGACTGTCATCTCTGTCGGTTTGGAAGGTTGCATCCGTGTAAGCATTTACAACGAGATCATCTTCCATTCCTCTATAGACCAAAAACGAGTCTTTAGTCCTTCTCAAGTACTTAAGAATCGCTTTTACAGCCACCCAGTGATTTTCACCGGGGTCGGATTGGTATCTGCTTGTCATGCTCAAATCATAAGATACATCCGGCCTAGTACAGATCATGGCATACATGATGGACCCAATTGCCGAAGCATATGGAACATCATTCATTTTCTCATGCTCATCTTTTGTCTTAGGACATTGAGTCTTGCTTAGAGAAACTCCATGTACACCGGCAAGGTACCTCTTTTAGAATTTTCCATACGGAATCTTCTAATGACCTTGTCAATGTATGTACTTTGGCTTAAACCAAGTAACTTTCTTGATCTATCTCTATAGATCTTAATGCCAAGTATATATGCGGCTTCACCCATATCTTTCATTGCGAAACACTTTCCCAACCAAGTCTTTACGGACTGAAGTGTAGGAATGTCGTTTCCAATGAGTAATATGTCATCCACATATAAAATCAGGAATAGCACTATGCTCCCACTAATCTTCTTTTATACACAAGGCTCATATTCGTTCTTGATGAAACCAAACTCTTTGAACGATTCATCAAAACGGAGATTCCAACTCCTAGAAGCTTGCTTCAATCCATAAATGGATTTCTGCAATTTGCATACCTTAGAATTATGTTCAAAACCTTCTGGTTGTGTCATATACACATCCTCTTGTAGTTTTCCATTTAGGAAAGTGGTTTTGACATCCATTTGCCATATTTCATAGTCATGATATGCGGCAATAGCAAGCAGAATTCTTATAGACTTGATCATTGCTACGGGTGAAAAGGTTTCATCATAGTCAATACCATGAACTTGCCTATAACCTTTCGCTACAAGTCTAGCTTTGTAAGTATGCACCTTCCCATCCATGTAAGTCTTCTTCTTGAAGACCCATTTGCATCCTATGGTTTTTACACCTTCGGGTGCATCAATCAAATTCCAAACTTGATTGTCTTGCATGGATTGCAATTCGGATTCCATGGCTCCAAGCCACTTGTCTGAATCAGGAAAAGACATTGCCTCTTGATAGGTTGTCGGTTCATCATTCTCAATGATTTCCACCTCATTACTATCCGTTACGATAAATCCATATCTCTCGGGCTCGGATCGTAACCTACTAGATCTGCGAGTTACTTGTGTATTTTGAACAGGTTCCACACCTCCTTGTGGTTCTTGTTCTTGTTCCATTATTGGTTCAATGTTGTTTTCTGGGTCTCGAATTTCTTCAAGATTTATTTTACTCCCACTGATTTCTTTGGAGAGAAACTGTTTCTCTAGAAAGACATCAGTTCGGGCAACAAACACTTTGTTGTCCTCTCTGTTGTAAAAGTAATATCCTTTAGTTTCCTTAGGATATCCCACGAAAATACATTTATCAGATTTGTGTGCTAGTTTGTCGGAGACAAGTCTTTTGACAAAAGCTTCGCAACCCCAAATCCTCATGAAAGACAAACTAGGTTTCTTTCCGCACCACATCTCATATGGAGTCTTTGGAACCGATTTAGTTGGAACTTGATTTAGTGTGAAAGCAGCGGTTTCTAGAGCGTAACCCCAAAAGGATATTGGAAGATCAACTTGACTCATCATTGATCGAACCATGTCTAACAAGGTCCGATTCCTTCTCTCGGACATACCATTCCATTGTGGTGTTCCGGGTGGAGTCAATTGTGAAATTATTCCACAATTCTTTAGATGATCATCAAATTCATGACTCAAGTATTCTCCACCTCGATCCGATCGAAGTGCCTTAATACTTTTGTCAAGTTGTTTTTCTACTTCATTTTGAAATATTCTAAATATCTCTAATTCTTCACTTTTATGTTTCGTTAGGTAAACATACTCAAATCTACTATAATCATCAGTGAAGGTTATGAAGTATTGAAATCCTCCCCTAGCATTGCTACTTAATGGTCCGCATACATCGGAATGTATCAACCCCAATATGTCGCTTGCCCTTTCACCTAGCTTGGTAAAAGGTGTCTTAGTCAATTTTCCAAGAAGACACGACTCACAAGTGTCATATGACCCAAGGTCACATGAACCTAAGAGACCGTCCCCATGGAGTTTTGAGATACACTTCTCATTTATATGACCAAGACGGCAATGCCATAAATAAGAATGATTTACATCATTAGGTTTAGATTTCTTATTTATATGATAGACATTTTCATTATTTTCATTCTTGACTTCCAAGATATAAAGGCCATTAAATGAATTTGCAATGCCATAAAGCACATCATTTAAATAAATAGAAAATTTCTTATTCTCAATAAGAAACTTAAAACCTTCATTATCCAAACAAGAAATTGAAATAATATTTCTACTTAATCCGGTACATAATAGCAATTGTTCAAAACAAGTATTAAACCGGAAGGTAAAGTGACTTCATAAGTCCCTACGGCTAATGCAGCAACTCTTGCTCCATTCCCCACGCGTAGGTCTACTTCACCCTCTTTAAGCAGTCTCCTATTCTTTAGTCCCTGCACATTTAAACAAATGTGAGAACCACATCCGTATCTAATACCCAAGAATCAGTGGTAGAAAGGAGAATATCTATCATATAGATACCTGAAGTCGACGCAGCCTTGCTGCCCTTCTTCTTCTTTGCTCTTCCAAGAAAGCCTTGCAATTACGTTTCCAATGACCAATTTCTTGACAATGGAAACAAATTTCATCCTTTTGTGTATCGGGTTTTGCCTCAGAAGCCTTGGCAACCTTTGCCTTGCTTATCTTGGGTTTGACAACTTTTGCCTTACCCTTTTCTTTGGCACCAGCCTTCTTCCCATCATGAACCAAGAGCACAGGAGAACCTTTCTCCACAATCTTCATCTCCGCAGTTTTAAGCATCCCATGCAACTCGGAGAGATTCTTATCCATTCCATGCATGTTATAATTCATCACAAACTGATTATAACTTTTAGGCAATGAATTAAGAATGAGATCCGTGGCTAACTCCAATGAGATTGGATAGCCAAGTTTCTCAAGATGCTCTACATAGCCTTTCATTTTAAGCATGTGAGGACTCACTTGTTGCCCTTCATTCATTTTGCAAGAAGTGAATGCAACAATGGTCTTGTACCTCTCTTTCCTAGCTTGCTCTTGAAACATGGCTCTTAACTCCACGCCTATCTCATAGGCTTCCAAATGTTCCAAACTTTGTTGGAGTTTTGAGCACATAGTAGCAAGCATGAGACAACTTACATCTCTAGAATCATTACGATGTTTCTTGTAATTGTCTCTTTCTGTCCTAGGGGCAGTAGGCTCTGGTTCAGCAGGAAGAGGCCCATCGAGAATGTACAACTTATCTTCTTGCCTAAGAACAATTCTTAGGCTACGGATCCAATCCATAAAGTTCGTACCATTCTCTTGGAGCTTATCCTTCTCAAGGATCGATCGCAACGAAATTGATCGAGTGTTGTTAGTATCTACAATTATGCAAAATTTCCAAAATTTAATAAGTACCAATTTTTAAAGAAATAATGTCACGACCCGAAATCTAGGTTCTATTTTATTAGTAATTAAATGATTTTTATTTAATTATTTGCTTTTTTTTATTTATTTAAATTCTTATTTATTTAAATAATTATGGGTGCAATTTATGTGTTATAATATTTGTGCCTAGCATTTTATTCGAGTTATTTGGGCTAGTGTAGAAGTGTTGGGTCTTAATAATTAGTAGGGAGTGTAGTGTTTGTGTGTAGTGTAGTGGAGGGGGCCTAAGTGTAAATATTTGAAATTATTTCCCTACTCCCTCCCTACTCCTCCCCTTCTCCCTCATACACTCAACCTCCCCATTTTTCTCTCCCAGCCACTCTCTTCCTCTCTCCTCCATATTGGTAAGTTTTCTCATTCTCTCACTTCTCTCTTCTTTTCTCCATCTTCCTCTCATTATTGTTCATTTCTTAAATCTTGAACATTGTTTAGATCGTCGATAGGTTCGTAGAAGCCAAAAGATTTGAATTCCGTCGACTTTGAGAAATCCGGGTAAGTTACTTTTCCCCCTATTTTTATGCTAGAAATGCTACTCCATGTTTATTTGATGTTAGGGATGCTATGTATTGGATCATGGGTTGATTTGGGAGTGATTGGCATTTTATTCATATTTTGGGGAATTTGGTTTGATTCTTGTGTTGGGTCTAGATGTGTTATTTAGCCCCATTACAAGTCTAGAAGCTGTTTTGGTTCATAGTTGGGTACATTGTAAGCTTTGGTTCCAAGTATTTGTGAAATGGTGAAAGATTTGGGTTAGTTTGAGTTTTGGTTTGAAAATGGTGGAAACCCAGATTTTGGCCGGAAATTGCCTTTCCGGGCTAGGAGGCGCGCGCATCCCTCCCTTAGGAGGCGCGCGCACCCTTATGCCCTCCTTGAACATTTGTGCTTCTGTTGGATTGAAGCGCGAACACCCATTTATATGAAGCGCGCGCACCCTTAGGCCATCCTTGAATCAAGACCTTCTGTCCTTAAGAGGCGCACGCACCCATTCTCTTGAAGCGCGCGCACCCTCTTGTACCTTGGCGCAATTCTTCCTTCTGATTTCAGGAGGCGCGCGCATCCTCCCATAGGAGGCGCGCGCACCCTCTCCCCTGTTGTGAACTTTATTTCCTTTTTGTCCAATCTTTTGAGGGCCATATCTTATTCACCCGAACTCCGTTTTAGGCGTATAAATTACCGTTTTAAAGCTCTCCTTAAGCTCTTCTATATGAGTGAGTAAATTTGGTTAGGGCTCGAATTAACTGGATCCTTATGGTCAAATGTGATATGGGAATTGTGTTATCATTGTTATGATTGTTGGAACACTCTAATTGTGTGTTGTGGTTCATTTCATCTTCTTGGTGATTATTTGGCATGATTCCCTACTTTGGAATCCCTTGTTGTTTATCGTGCTAGTATTTTATTACTTAGCCTTTACGTGAAAGTCCAGCTGGTATTTTGTGTGTGTTTGGGCGATGCGATACATTATGATGGCACGGCCAAGTCCATTGTGATGTTGACCATTGTTTTGCCCCATTATTACCCTCCTCCAGATTGGCCTTGGATGTGAGAAGAGCTAGCTCCTTTGTGTGCATTTTAGCTTCTTGGAGCATGACTTTGTGGCATGTCTCCCATCCCTTGTGACATTTCATTGGTTATTGGTTCCGGTACCGGGGTTTTCTCTTCGGCTTTCATGCCACTATGAAGATGATGATTGGTTGATTATTGAAGCTGTGCAGCAATCCTTTATTTGGACGTTCTGGTTTGGAAAACCTTGGCTATATCCTTTGTTATGTGTTTATTTCCGCTGCTATCTGTTATATGATAATTGCTATGTGCTATGTGACAATAATTATTGTTTATTGCTTATTGCATCTTAGCATGTCATGTAGTTGCATTAGTAACTTATTGAGATTTATCTCACCCCTTTTCTTTTATCTTTGTTTTTCCTTAACCCCCCCCCCCCCCAGGTGCTAAGGATTAGTCTCGCTGATCACGAGAAAGAGGACGTCGAGTGTGGATCCGTTCTTTTGGGGAAAGTTGTATAGGTTGGTTTACATTATATCAATGTGTAACCTTTTGGGGATATTTGTACCAAACATTGACGTCATTAGGATTTTGTACATTTGTAATTTGTTGGGCATAAACTTGTGGAAGTTTATGATAAGTTGTATTTGGTTTTTATCAAACTCGGTTTTGTAAAACTTTGGATGGTCACCTTTTGGTATTAAATGGAATTTTTTTAACTCCGGCATTTCACAGTTTTGGTTTTAAGTCGACGTCCAGATCACGGTCCCGGGGCCCGCTGGGTCCGGGGTCACGACAGTTGGTATCAGAGCTATGGCATTAGCTCTATGTATAAGTCTAGGTGGATTAGTATGACCTAGGTGGGTAGTAGTGTGCGGAGTGATTAACGGTTGATGTCTTATGCAGGTAATTACTCAAAATGTCTGGAAGAAGAAACAGAGGAGGTACTAGTGGGGCACAGAATCAGACTGATACAAGGGAAGAAGCCCGTGCCATGTTTCAAGGCATGTTTGAGGCGGCATGAAGGCCATACATGATCAAGGTCCGAGGGTAGAACAAGCACCACCCCGTTATGGTTTGGAGCAATTCCTGAAGTTGAAACCGGTTGAATTCAATGGGGAGCCCGATGTAAAGAAAGCTGAGTTGTGGATCGATTCGATGGAGAATATTTATGATGTATTTGGGTGTTCGGATGAGGACAAGGTCTGGTTCGCGGCTTACAAGCTTGTGGGAGCCGCCGAGCATTGGTGGAAAGGTATTAAAGCTACTTGGGATGATACTCACACGGTGTATGCGTGGGAGTTGTTTGTGCAAAAATTCAAGGAGCATTTCATTCCGGTGGTTGATCAAAACCGAAAGGAGATCGAGCTACTCAATCTGGAGCAAGGTGTGTTGTCTATAGCACAATACTCGGCTAAGTTCATAGAATTAGCCCGGTATTGCGACTATTTGGTGAGGACCGAGGAACAAAAGGCTATGAGATTTATTCGGGGATTGAAGACCTCCATTCGTACTCAACTTATTGCTCAACGGATTGTGACATTCCAAGATGCGGTGGACCGAGCCTATTTGATTGAGCAAGATATCGGGGAGCACAAAAGGAAAACCGAGGTTGCGGGTACGGGTAAACCGGGGAGCCATGCTAAGTCTCAACCTCAGCACCGTTTCGATAACCGAGGTAACTTTGGGGGACAATCTCAGTTCCGAGGGCAACCGGCCCCAAGGAACCCGGGTACCACTTCCGGGAACCAAGGGAGCCAAACTAGGAGGCTTTGTTCGTATTGTCAAAAGGAAGGTCATTCTGAAGACCGTTGTTGGAAGAAGCAAGGAAGGTGCACCAATTGTGGTCAAATGGGTCACTTTGTAAAAGATTGCCCGAGAGGTAGAGGACAAGCATCCGGGTCAGGAGTGGGTAATAATCAAGGTCAAAAAAGGGATGTTACCGGGAAGCCCAAAGTCCAAGGAAGGGTATTTGCCATGAATCAACAACAAGCTACCGATGATCCATCCGTTATTGGAGGTATTGTTTCTGTGTCTAATGTGAGCGCACGAGCGTTAGTAGATCCAGGATCATCTCATTCATACATTTCTGTGCAATTTGCTTCTATGTTAAATGCTGCATTCGAGTCTTTACCGTACGTGCTAGAGGTGTCGACCCCTATAGGAGAATGCTTGGTTTTTGATCGAGTCTTTCGTGCTTGTGACGTGGTTATTTGTGGTCGAGTCCTTTGTGCGGATTTGGTAGTTCTTCCTATCCAAGACTTTGATGTCATTTTGGGTATGGATTGGTTGAGCAAGTTTCATGCTTCCGTTGATTGCCGTAAGAAAACTGTTACTTTTTCTATTCCCGATGTGCCTAAGTTTGTTTTTGAGGCTAGTCCTCTGAGTAGAAAGGTTCGCTTGATTTCTTTTATAAAAGCGAGAAAATTATTGCATAGTGGTTGTGAGGGGTATTTGGCTAGTGTTCTTGATACTAGGAAAGAATCCCCTAGTTTTGATAGTGTTCGGGTAGTTCGGGAATTTCCCGATGTTTTCTCTACCGAGTATGATATGCCTCCCGATCGTGAGATTGAGTTTTGTATAGATCTTTTGCCGGGTACGGCTCCGATTTCGAAAGCACCTTATAGGTTAGCCCCAGCAGAGTTGAAGGAATTAAAGGTTCAGTTGCAAGAGTTGCTTGATCGAAGGTTTATCCGCCCTGGTGTTTCCCCGTGGGGAGCGCCGGTTTTGTTTGTGCGGAAGAAAAATGGTTCGTTGAGATTGTGCATCGATTACCGGAAGTTGAATCAGGTTACGGTGAAGAACAAGTATCCTCTACCGCACATTGATGATTTATTTGATCAGCTTCAAGGGTCCGTGGTTTTCTCTAAACTTGATTTGAGGAGTGGGTACCATCAGTTGAAGGTTCGATCGGAGGATATTCCGAAGACTGCTTTTCGCACTCGTTATGGCCATTATGAGTTCTTGGTTATGCCGTTTGGGTTGACGAACGCGCCGGCCGTGTTTATGGATTTGATGAACCGGGTTTTCCATCCCTATCTTGATTCGTTCGTGGTGGTTTTTATCGACGACATTCTTGTTTATTCGAAATCTCGAGAGGAGCACGAACAGCACTTGAGGACAGTTTTATCCGTTCTTGCGAGGGAGAAATTATTTGCGAAGTTCAGTAAATGCGAATTTTGGCTCGAGAAGGTGTCATTTCTGGGCCATGTAATTTCGAAAGATGGGATTTCTGTGGATCCGTCAAAGATTGAAGCCATAGTGGATTGGAAGAGACCCGAGTCAGTGACAGAGATTAGAAGCTTTCTGGGTTTAGCCGGTTATTACCGAAGGTTTATTGAAGGGTTTTCGAGGATTGCTACTCTGATGACTCAGCTGACCCGGAAGAATGTCCCGTTTGTGTGGACCGAGAAATGTGATAAGGGTTTCAAAGAATTGAAGAAGAGGTTGACTACCGCACCGATCTTGACCTTGCCTAATGGGAGCGATGGCCTAGTGATTTACAGTGATGCTTCGAAAGAGGGTTTGGGTTGTGTGTTGATCCAGAATGGGAAAGTAATTGCTTATGCTTCGAGGAAGTTGACCCCGAGTGAACAGAATTACCCGACTCATGATAAGGAGTTAGCGGCTATTGTCTTTGCGTTGCACAAGTGGAAGCACTATCTTTATGGAGCGAAGTTCGAGATTTTTACGGATCACAAGAGTTTGAAGTACCTTTTCTCCCAGAAAGAGTTGAATAATAGACAGCGACGATGGATGGAATTGTTGAAGGATTATGATTGCACGATTTCTTATCATCCGGGGAAGGCGAATGTGGTAGCCGATGCGATTAGTAGAAAGTCTTATGTGGCTTCGATGATGGTTCGTGAATGGAAAATGCTTGAGGAGGTTCGAGATTGGTCTCCTCGTGGATCGAGACATGGGGCTATTTTTGCGAATATTAGGGTGTCCCCGACCCTAATTCAAAGAATAAAGGAAGCTCAGAAAGAGGATCCCGAGTTGGTGAAAATAATGGGTAAATTGAAGGAAAAGAATTTCGAGGATTTTTCTGTTAGCCCGATGGGAGTGTTGACTTTCCGTGGTCGTTTGTGTGTTCCGGATGTTGATGGAATTAAATAGAGAGTTCTTGATGAGGGTCACAAATCGAGGTATACTATTCATCCGGGTAGTACGAAGATGTATCAGGATTTGAAGCAACAATTTTGGTGGATTAATATGAAGAGGGAAATAGCCGAGTATGTATCGAGGTGTCTAACTTGTCAGCAGGTCAAAGCCGAGCATCAGAGACCCGCGGGATTGCTTCAGCCGTTAGAGATTCCCGAGTGGAAATGGGAGCATGTGACTATGGATTTCGTTACGGGACTGCCTCGTACCCGCAGGAAGTATGACAGTGTTTGGGTAATAGTGGATAGATTGACCACGAGTGCCCATTTCTTGCCTATTGACATCAGGTATTCGATGGAGAAGCTTGCGACCCTTTATATTGATGAGATCGTTAGATTGCATGGGGTTCCGGTTAGTATTGTGTCAGATCGAGACCCGAGGTTTACTTCTAAATTCTGGAAGGCATTTCAGGAAGCTTTGGGTACAGATTTGCGATTCAGTACGGCTTTTCATCCTCAGACCGATGGTCAATCCGAGAGGACTATTCAGATTTTGGAGGATATGTTGCGAGCTTGTTCGATAGACTTTTCCGATTCTTGGGATTCGCACCTACCGTTAGTGGAATTCTCTTACAACAACAGTTATCAGGCCAGTATCGAGATGGCACCGTTTGAGGCCTTGTATGGAAGAAAGTGTAGATCGCCTATTTGTTGGGATGAGGTTGGTGAAGCGAAGGTTTTGGGTATTGATTTGCTTCGGGATTCAGTTGAAAAGGTTAGAGTTATCCGGGATAGATTGAAGACAGCCCAGAGTCGACATAAGAGCTATGCAGATAACCGAAGGCGAGATCTTAGTTTTCAGACCGGTGATTTGGTGTTTTTGAAAGTATCTCCAAAGGTGGGTATTCGTAGGTTTGGGAAGAAAGGCAAGTTGGCTCCGAGGTTTATTGGTCCGTTTGAGATTTTGGGAAAGGTTGGACTTCTAGCGTATCGTCTTGCGTTACCGCCATCTTTAGACCGGTTGCACAACGTTTTTCACGTTTCTATGCTTCGGAAGTATGTTCATGATCCATCTCACGTGTTACCGAGTGTACCGGAGGATATTGAGCCCGATATGACGTATGAGGAACGACCGGTTCGGATTTTAGATTCCAAGGTTCAAGAGTTGAGGAACAAAAGCATTGCGTTGGTTAGAGTCCTTTGGAGGAATCATAACATCGAGGAGTCGACGTGGGAGCTCCGTGATGAGATCGAGAGGAAATTTCCGTGGCTTTTTGTTTGAGGTGAGTCTCGTTAAAATTCGGGTCGAATTTTCTTTAAGGGGGAGTGAATGTCACGACCCGAAATCTAGGCTCTATTTTATTAGTAATTAAATGATTTTTATTTAATTATTTGCTTTTTTTTATTTATTTAAATTCTTATTTATTTAAATAATTATGGGTGCAATTTATGTGTTATAATATTTGTGCCTAGCATTTTATTCGAGTTATTTGGGCTAGTGTAGAAGTGTTGGGTCTTAATAATTAGTAGGGAGTGTAGTGTTTGTGTGTAGTGTAGTGGAGGGGGCCTAAGTGTAAATATTTGAAATTATTTCCCTACTCCCTCCCTACTCCTCCTCTTCTCCCTCATACACTCAACCTCCCCATTTTTCTCTCCCAGCCACTCTCTTCCTCTCTCCTCCATATTGGTAAGTTTTCTCATTCTCTCACTTCTCTCTTCCTTTTCTCCATCTTCCTCTCATTATTGTTCATTTCTTAAATCTTGAACATTGTTTAGATCGTCGATAGGTTCGTAGGAAGCCAAAAAGATTTGAATTCCGTCGACTTTGAGAAATCCGGGTAAGTTACTTTTCCCCCTATTTTTATGCTAGAAATGCTACTCCATGTTTATTTGATGTTAGGGATGCTATGTATTGCATCATGGGTTGATTTGGGAGTGATTGGCATTTTATTCATATTTTTGGGGAATTTGGTTTGATTCTTGTGTTGGGTCCTAGATGTGTTATTTAGCCCCATTACAAGTCTAGAAGCTGTTTTGGTTCATAGTTGGGTACATTGTAAGCTTTGGTTCCAAGTATTTGTGAAATGGTGAAAGATTTGGGTTAGTTTGAGTTTTGGTTTGAAAATGGTGGAAACCCAGATTTTGGCCGGAAATTGCCTTTCCGGGCTAGGAGGCGCGCGCATCCCTCCCTTAGGAGGCGCGCGCACCCTTATGCCCTCCTTGAACATTTGTGCTTCTGTTGGATTGAAGCGCGCGCACCCATTTATATGAAGCGCGCGCACCCTTAGGCCATCCTTGAATCAAGACCTTCTGTCCTTAAGAGGCGCACGCACCCATTCTCTTGAAGCGCGCGCACCCTCTTGTACCTTGGCGCAATTCTTCCTTCTGATTTCAGGAGGCGCGCGCATCCTCCCATAGGAGGCGCGCGCACCCTCTCCCCTGTTGTGAACTTTATTTCCTTTTTGTCCAATCTTTTGAGGGCCATATCTTATTCACCCGAACTCCGTTTTAGGCGTATAAATTACCGTTTTAAAGCTCTCCTTAAGCTCTTCTATATGAGTGAGTAAATTTGGTTAGGGCTCGAATTAACTGGATCCTTATGGTCAAATGTGATATGGGAATTGTGTTATCATTGTTATGATTGTTGGAACACTCTAATTGTGTGTTGTGGTTCATTTCATCTTCTTGGTGATTATTTGGCATGATTCCCTACTTTGGAATCCCTTGTTGTTTATCGTGCTAGTATTTTATTACTTAGCCTTTACGTGAAAGTCCAGCTGGTATTTTATGTGTGTTTGGGCGATGCGATACATTATGATGGCACGGCCAAGTCCATTGTGATGTTGACTATTGTTTTGCCCCATTATTACCCTCCTCCAGATTGGCCTTGGATGTGAGAAGAGCTAGCTCCTTTGTGTGCATTTTAGCTTCTTGGAGCATGACTTTGTGGCATGTCTCCCGTCCCTTGTGACATTTCATTGGTTATTGGTTCCGGTACCGGGGTTTTCTCTTCGGCTTTCATGCCACTATGAAGATGATGATTGGTTGATTATTGAAGCTGTGCAGCAATCCTTTATTTGGACGTTCCGGTTTGGAAAACCTTGGCTATATCCTTTGTTATGTGTTTATTTCCGCTGCTATCTGTTATATGATAATTTCTATGTGCTATGTGACAATAATTATTGTTTATTGCTTATTGCATCTTAGCATGTCATGTAGTTGCATTAGTAACTTATTGAGATTTATCTCACCCCTTTTCTTTTATCTTTGTTTTTCCTTAACCCCCCCCCCCCAGGTGCTAAGGATTAGTCTCGTTGATCACGAGAAAGAGGACGTCGAGTGTGGATCCGTTCTTTTGGGGAAAGTTGTATAGGTTGGTTTACATTATATCAATGTGTAACCTTTTGGGGATATTTGTACCAAACATTGACGTCATTAGGATTTTGTACATTTGTAATTTGTTGGGCATAAACTTGTGGAAGTTTATGATAAGTTGTATTTGGTTTTTATCAAACTCGGTTTTGTAAAACTTTGGATGGTCACCTTTTGGTATTAAATGGAATTTTTTTAACTCCGGCATTTCACAGTTTTGGTTTTAAGTCGACGTCCAGATCGCGGTCCCGGGGCCCGCTGGGTCCGGGGTCGCGACAAATAAACAATGTATTTTTCAAAAAAAAAATACTCCCACTAAATTATATAACATTCTTATCCATCCAATGTATAATATAATTTAAATGGGTTAAGATCCCGCTTTAATTTAATTTTAAGTCCGCTAAAGCGGATTACATAAAATCAAATTAGTTAGGTAGACAACTCTTGTCAATCATATTTCATATGACTCTTAGTTCCTTTTATGAGATTCTTTAAGAAATCCAATTTCAAAAAGCATGTTAAATCTCATCTTTGCCTAGGCTCAAAACTGTTTTGACGCCTAATTAAGTCCAACCATTTTAAACGTATAGTTAATGTGCCTCGCTAGGGCGTGCCCACATTATCTATCTTGCTCATACATAAATAAAGTCAATGCATCTCGCTAGGGCGAGTCTACATTAAATTCACTCATGTATTAACAAGTGTTTTAATCATGGCATGACAATAAAGGACTTAAAATTTTCTTTGAAGGTTCATCACATGGATCTACATTAAATTCATACAACACATTTATGAGCACATAATATAAACATGTTACGCATCAAGTTTAGGCACTAAATTAATCTCCATTAATTTAAGCAGAATATTTATGTGTCATTAGTTTCTCTATAATTATGAGGATGCGACTATTTCAACTTTGGTTATTATCTCCAAATCAAGACAACAAGAAGTGCGGCCGAAACTAAGCCATAAGGCATCCACAATTCCGCACTAATTCAAGAAACCAAGAAAGTAGTCCATGTGGCCGAAACTAAGCAATAGATGGTCTCGATGAACGTAGGCCAATTGCATCCACAATTCCACATGGATCTTCAATCTTTGAATCAAGAACTTTGTTTCTCAATTTTAGCAATTATGAACTCTTCATAATTCTAACTTCGTTTTATCCTTGAAACTTCGATTGCGATCAAGTTTGGGAAACACAATCTCGATGAACGTAGATTAGCCATCCAAACCTTGAACCAATCTTAGAATCACAAGACTAAAACAAATAGGAAAAATCAAACCCCAGGATTCATACCCAAACAAACTGCCCAAAACCCACTCCAGATCAGCAGGTCTGGCTGGTCTTGTCACTGGTCTGGTCGGACCCCATCAAAATTCCAGATTCTGACTCTGACCGAAAATCAAAACCAAAATCCTAACAACTGTGCGGTCACCCAAGAAAAACCTGTGCGGCCGCCCAATATTTTCTGTGCGGTCGCACAGTAGCATCAGACAGAATTTTTAAAGTTCAAAAATTTGTCTCAAAATTGTTTTTCCCCGATTATCAAAACTTTGATCCAGTCAAAATTTATAATCAAACAATTCAGAATCCATCACAATATTTATTGCGATTGAATAGTGCGATTAAAGTTGTAAAACAATAAACCACATAAAATCTTATAACACATAAATATCATATAATCCAATATTCATATCATGCTAGGCACATAAAAAATTTATATACACACAACATGATCTAGGTATTGAAATAATCAACATGAACGGGGCTCTGATACCACTGTTGGGTTTCGGAGTGACATGCGCAGCGGAAAATAGCATTTAAAATTTTATGAAACCCAAAGCCCATAGATCCATTCATATGATTAAATCAAATACTTGCAATATGAATACTAGAAAAACTAACCCTTGATGACTTTGAATTTGGTCTTTGATCTTGGTGGAGAAATTGAAGCTTTAATCACGAACAAGTAAGAACACGAACTTTGAAGATGATGAGCTTCACCCTCTAGCGGTATCCACACCTTGAACGAATATCAAGAACACTTGATCTTGGTTGCTAGACCAAAATTGTGAAACAGGTTTTCACAATTAATTTGAGCTATATGGAATTTTATTTGTGTATTATTTTGTTCTTCAATCTAGGATGTCTTGGAACAAAATAAAACTCTCTCAAACTCTTTGGAGACTTGCACAAAAGCTATGGTTAAGTTCTGGCCGAATTTGGCTGTTTATACAAGTTAGACCTATTCCAAATAGAAAACTTGTGTCAAAACCCATCCAAAATCCTTTTCCTAATTAAATCAGGAAACCTGTCCCGACTCATTGTGCGGCCGCCCAAAATCAGGTGTGCGGTCGCCCAAACATGTGCGGCCGCCCAGCCTTGTTTGTGCGGTCGCACACCAGGATCAGAGAGCCTTAATTTTCCAATATAGTCCTTTTAGGATTCGTTCTATTGTGTGTGATCCTCTAGGATTATACTAAGTTGGCAATGTGTTCAATCATAAATCCATAAGATATGATTAGGTTCTAGCAAACCGTCATACCTACCCAAATAGTATAACTAGATACAAGTTCGCATTCCTTTAGAATATGTCACAATCCCTTTGTTCACGATCTCATTGAACACAAGTCATGGTCAAACGGTCAACTTGTTTTTGTTCAATACTTTCTCGATTCCGAATATGTTGATAATCCAAATGACATTAATCTAATCAATTCATTTGAGTCCGGCCGAACATTTTCATCAACATCATTCCTACGAGAGGCCTAAGCTTGAGATCTCTCCGAAGAGGGACAAATCCATTTAGCTTATTATTCTTCCCTACGTGAATCCGATTATGCCAATCATACCCTTTATAACTACCCGGTTAAGGTAGCGTTTGAATATGTCAAACATAATGTTCATCAAGTGGAAGACTATAATAACTTCATGTCTAAGGATTCAAATGACATAACTAATATGAGATATATGTAGACCATGACATAAATCTCATATAGCGGGTCATGTCCAGTACCTTGTTCCAAACAAGTACCCATAAATCTAACATGATCATCCCATGATCATTTAGCCTTTATACTAGTGCTTAACAAGTACTAGGGACGGAGATTATTATAAGTAAACATGAACAACAATAATAATCAAAACATCTCTTTATTGATATGAAATAAATGATAACAATTACAACGTTTATTAAACGTGCCTATGGCACCACTACCAACAGATTTTGTGTTTTCGCAAGGTTGAGGGGGCGGGGTTTGGTTGCGATTTGGAGGTTGGGTGATTTCAATATCTTCCTCATGGTTGAAAATCTCAATGAAGGACCCATCAGTTTGAAACAAAATCTTAACACCTTTCTGTCCCATTGACTCGACAAACTGATCCCGTGCCTTTTCGTGGCGTTTCCTGGTAACCTCTTCCCAAGCCCTGGCGGCTTCTAAAGCTTGGAGCAACTCTTCTTTAGTTGAACTGTCCTGACTGTCTGCGGAATCACTTTCCCAACTCCTTTCCTCTGAGCTAGTCATTCCGAGGTACCGGAGTGAAGAAGTTGTAGCGACTGAGGAACTTTCTGACCCCACACGCACTAGGCGGCGACATGATGCTCTTTTCCACTTCATCTGAGCCACGAGGGAGAAAAATGGTAGTTTAGGCTAGGGTAAACACTGGGTGAATGCTTGGGCTAAAGAGACACGTGTCTCTATTTAGGATATTTGACCGGGCCGAAGTTGCCTACGTTCCCCTCACCACGAGGGAGGGGGTCCCACGCGATGAGAGGCTCAGGTCACCGTAGTTCGAACGGGTTTGGAATTCTAAGTGGAAAAGATGAACATGACTGACTTCTTGGAGGTTAACGGGGATCCATCTAAGGACTTGACTGACTTCCTAGGGGACTATTCCTAGGGATTTGACGGGGATCTTAATGGGGACCTAGGGGACAACGCCTTGGGTTTCAATGGGAATCTTAATAGGGACCTAGGGGACAACGCCTAGGGTTTTAACATGAATCTTAATGGGGACCTAAGGGACAACGCCTAGGGTTTCAACGGGAATCTTAATGGGGACCTAGGGGACAATGCCTAGGTTTTCAACGGGAATATTAATGGGGACCTAGGGGATAACGCCTAGGGTTTCAACGGGAATCATAACGGGGACCTAGGGGACAACGCCTGGAATCATAACGGGGACCTAGGGGACAACGCCTAGGGTTTCAACGGGAATTTTGGAGGATAACGGGGATCCATCCAAAGATTAACGGGTGCCTCGGAGATCTTCCAAGGACTTAACGGGTTCCTAGGGGACAACGCCTAGGGATTTAATGGGAGTCTTGGAGGATAACAGGGATCCATCCAAAGATTAACGGGTGCCTCGGAGATCTTCCAAGGACTTAACGGGTTCCTAGGGGACAACGCCTAGGGATTTAACGGGAGCCTTGGAGGATAACGGGGATCCATCCAAAGATTAACGGGTGCCTTGGAGATCTTCCAAGGACTTAATGGGTTCCTAGGGGACAACGCCTAGGGATTTAACGGGACGACGCTTGTTAACGCAAGAAAGCAATGTGTCAAATACAAGAAGCAAAACGGAGCAAATTCATGCAAGGCGCAATTAATTATCCGTTCAAGTTTACTTAAAACGCATTTTTATTCCTAAATGGTTGGAAAAGATTTCTCTTCTTTTTGTAACTACTCTAAACCCTGGGTCAGTAGAGGCCATCACTACATCTATAGGCCCCTCGTATTTCACCTGTATTGCACACTCCCAAGGATGGACAATCCTGGGCGAGGGTCCTATAGAGCACGTGGCTTCCACCGACCAAAAGAACCAAACCTAGGGTCTAGTGCATCGCAAAACACCAAACATTAGGCCATTCTTATCATAATTAAGCCCCGGTTAAGGTCGAGATTAGCTCAATGCCTTAACGAAGATTCGGCATGACTTCATTTCACGAGGGGTCCTTTTAACCTCAACCTTTGACTTAAAGATGATTAGTATGAGTCAAGCATTAGGGTTTAACAACACGGTGTCATCCTTTCTTTAATACATGACTTTCGGTTAATTATGGTTGGAATTAACGCTTAAGTCTAAGACTGGGTCAAGGATGACTTTAGTCACACTCGCCTTCACAAGGGGTCTCGACTTTGGGCGTTAACTTGGCCATAATCGACCTTTGTGTGTCACGGACATGTGTGGTTGACTCGGCTCGAAAGGGGAGGTGGAATGGACCCGTGCACGCGAGAACGGCAAAAGAGCACCAATCAAGCTGCATCGTGGCATCCATCCCGGGTTTAAAGGGTTTTTGGGATGTGCACAAGGTCAAGTGCGCGTTGTGTGAAGCCTTCTATGTTCCCTTTTGAGTCAAAATAGAAATTTTTGGTCCCTTTTAATACCATGAGCATTGCATGAGCAATTATATGAACAATTATGATGAACAAGCAATTTGCACAAGCAAGTAAACAACCATATTAACAAGCAAGAATCAAAATTTTTACATGAAAAGGTTGTGCACAACCAAAGGTATTGAAACCAAAATCTTTACAACAAGAAAAAAACTTTTTGAAAATCATTTATGAAACAAGGTTGTGCACAACAAAAGATTTTGAAGACCAAAACTTTATGAAAAGAGATCATGCACTGTTAGGCCCAATTGGTAGGAAAATAGGCTAGAGGGGGGGGGTGAATAGCCTAATTAAAACTTTTTCAAAGAAACACTTTTATAAATGCAAAGTCACTTATCAGATTGCAAACTATTATCAGTAAGCGCAGCGGAGAAGATATGACTTGTTTTAACTCACACAAAATCAGTTTATAAAAAGGTTTTGAGAGCTTGGTTTAAACACAAAGTAGTTTCTAAAAGTTCAATGCAGTTTCAAGAGATTGGTCAATGGAAATGATGATGAGTCAGCAAGAACAGTAATGATTTGCCGGTGATAGAGTTCCAACCGGCAAGGACAGTAAGTAACAGAGGACACAGAGATTTGGAGAGGTTCACAGTGTAAATACTGCTACGTCCTCTACCAAGTTTGGTCAGAACTTGGATTTGGGTTAAGAGCACTATTAAATATCCCTAGTCTATTACAAGAGCGGCTTTGCCGGATACAAAGACTAAATTCTAGAGATAGTTTAATGAATCGTAAAGCAAATATCTGACCAAGTGTATTTGAGCGGCAAGTTCAAAAGAACTTATCTCACTCAGGTGGGTGTGTGAAAACTCAGACAACGTATTCCTTAAAATAATCTATTTCGGGAATACTAACAGTGTTGTAGAGTTTGTGCACAAGTGTATGTCCTATTAAATGATCTAATGATTATCTGGACAAGGAATGTTTGAGCTTCAATGAATGCTGCAAACAACCAACTCTCTTCAATGCACTAAAATCACCAACCTTCTTCAATGCACTGAGTCCTCTATATATAGGAGGAGTTAATGCCTGGAGTCTTGGAGAAGAAGGATAACAAGTTTGAATATCCAGCTGGGTAGGTGAGGAGCATTTAATGCAGTATCCTTGGCATTAATGGCGAAGATACGCGTGCCTTAAAAGTCTGATGGGTAAAGACCCCTTTGTCTCAACCGGTTACCTGCAAAAGCAAGTAGAGACAGAGTATAGCTAAAAGTAGCTATGTGTCAGATGGCGTAGAAATCATTGCAGAGCAGGTAAACTACTTTATGATAAAACAGTATAGAGACAATCAGCAAGGTTGACTTTAATGCAATGATGTCACCTGACTGATAGTGCAGACTGTCTATTATATCGGCATGTTGTTGATCGGTAACTTGTGTAGCAAGTTGATCGGCATGGAGTTGATCGGCAACTTTGTTAACTGATCTGCTGATTTGCTTCCTCTTGCTGGTTTGTCTTGTTGAAGAGTTGAAATACACTTGTGCTGATCACAAAGGATCCTAAGGGCACCTTAAAAAGGTTCTAATAAAATTGGGGGACCCTAAGTGTAGACATGATTGGGATTAAGTAATTCTAGGACCTAGGTATCTATTTGAACAACAATCTCCTCCTAATTACTTAAGTCCAATCACCCTTAAAGCTAAAGACATCTCTTATCTTAGGGAAAAGATTTCTAAGGATATCTAGGTATAACCAAATCCTAAGGTAAGTCACACTGGATGTCTAATGCAAAAGGTGGATTCACCAAAATAAATGGTGAAGCCGGTTCAAGGAATCGGCAAGAGTGATGATCTGCAAAAGGAAATAGCACAGAATAATGCAGATAACAACACAAATATAAGAAAAACATATTAGCACAATAAAAAATTTTATAAGCAAAGAAATTTGTCTGAGAAGGTCTTCAATAAGATATCTACATCATAGGCTATGTGACTCAAGGATCAGCAGCTGGAGGATCAGAAATCTTGGGATCTGCTGCTGGAGTTGAGTCCTTTGTAGATTCTGTCTTCCTAGCCTTCTTTCTTGCTTTTTCTTCTTTTCTTTCAGCTTTCCTCTTTGCTTTGCTCTGTCTTTTCTACGCACTTTCCAATCTTTCAGACAGCATCTTGTTGTTGGCTTCAAGAGCAGCTATCTTCAGATTTGCTTCGGCAAGAGCAGCTTTGGTCTCAGATAATTCTTCTTCAAGTCTTCTCATATCTCTTATCTGCAGCCTCTGATTATCAACAAGATTCTGTTGAATGTTATGAGTTGTCCCCAAGGATTCAGAAAGAGCCATTATACGCTCTTCTCTATCAGCAAGGAGAGCTTTCAATTCTTTGACCAGAGTATTCTCCTCCTCCTGATTGGACTTACGTAGACGCTTAACCAGGTCTTTATGAACATCCTTAACCAGGTCACCAACAGAAAGAGCCATATCACCAACATCAGCACGAGTGGCAGGCACTTGCTGATTTGTGAAATCGCCTTCACTAAACTTCAAATACTCATACAGACTGTTGACGATGGTCGGCTGGAAAATACTGGCAGACGTCGGGAGCACTATTGAAGGGATAAAATCTTCATTATTCAGATCAGCATCTTCAATAAGCACATCATCAGTCATCATCTCATCATCAGAGGAGATCAAGATCGGCTGAGATGGAGAGGGAGGAACAGGAGCAGCAGGAATAAGTAAGAACCATTGAAGGGCAGCATCATCAGCAGAAGAGAAGAAATCGGCAGGGACAAAAGTTGAGACAATGAGATCATCAGAATCATCGGCACGAAAGGTCGGCAAAGGAAAAGCAGGATGAACTATAACTGCACAATCAGTCGGCAGTTGAAACATACCACCGTCTTCAAGTGAAAGGAAGGTAGCCAAGATTAAGTTCAAGTAAGCACGACCTTCAAGAATCATAGTCATTAACCCGGCATTCATCAGCCTTGAGGTATAGACAAGATGATCGGCACGCTGACGAGGATGAAACATCGGCAGAGTAATGGCAAGTACAGCTGATTTGACTAAGTGCACAAGACCACGAGCGTTGAGATGCCGATATTCAGAATCTCTTTAAGCTCATCATTGATCATAGAGCATCTCCTCATCCAACCATTTGAAGTGATAAGAACTTCTTTTGGAGATAGACCAGGGAGAACGATCTTACCACCTATCTTCAGATTGCCAGGTAGTAGACATCTAGGTTCATAGACAATCTTTCGCTTCAGTCTAGAAATCCGAGGAGTCTTTCCCTTTGTACGAACAATGTCATCATCATTGAGAATCCAGGAAGATAGATTGGACTATCACTGGTAGAACCTCCTGGAGAGAATTTATGCTTGGTTACATGAGGGTGGTCTTTGCCGAATGGGAGTGGACATTTGCCTAAGGTATACTTGAAGGATAACCTTGGATGAACAGTGAAGAGAGGCTGTCCAAATTTGTTGGAGGGGATAGATGCATTGGAAGTGTACCAGTTGGAGCACATCATATCCTTCCCATTGAGAAAATAATCATAGCTGGGTGGTGGAGAAGTATCAACAGCATCAGGATCAACAAAGGCTGTTCTCCAACCACCATGTAATCAGCAGGATCTATCTCATCGGCATGATCTACATCGGCACGAGCAGCAGCAGGAGCCGGCAAGAGAGGGGTGATAACAGACGGCAAGCTGAACAATGGCTGTAGAAGAATCTCTTCAAACTGTAGACTAGCAGCAATGTCAGCATCCATATTAGGAGTACTATCATCAGCACCTCCTCCCAACTCCACAACCTCCTTGATTCCAGTAGGAGGAACAATCTGTATTTCAGGGGTGACTGATATTAACTGAGTGTCTGTAGTTTGCTCAGTAAGATGAGTGTCAGCAGTTGTCTCATTAGTCACTTTTTCAGCAAGATCTCCTCCTGAAAACAGATACATCCAACTGTTGAGTGTCCATAGTTGTCTCAACTGGAGCAGGAAGGTCGGCAGATAGACCCATCAGAGTTGAGTGTCTGAAGTTTGCTCAACATGAAATTCCACTATATTGGAATGCCTTCCTTCAACACTACTATCACCCTCAAATACAAGTCTGCAAAGACTCAGCAGTGGAAGCTTTAGTCATGACAGTTCTGATTGGCATCTTGTCACTATCTGTTGTAAGTGAAGTGGAAGGAGAGTCAGCAGCAGCTTTGTGAGCACAAACCAAATCACCAAACAAATCAGCACCATCATCATTATCGGCAGAATCACCATCGGCAGAATCAACTGAACCATCGGCAACTAAGGAATTATCAGCAGCATCTACTTCATCGGCAGAATGAACATCAGCATCAGATAAAGTCTTGCTGCTGCTGGGAGAAGGAGCTTGAGCAGATGGATCGGCAAGATTTTCGGCAGCTAGGCGATCGGCATCTTGCTTCAGCAGAAATTCATTGGATTTGTCAATCAAGTCCATAGTGACTTTCTTGACTGATCTGAAGAAGTGTGCATTGAGAGGACTGTCAGCAGGAGCCTCGTCATCATTGTAGGTCAGAGGATCTTCATTATTCTCCATTCTGCCTATCTGATAAGGATCAAACTCTGGAATTGAGAGAGCTGATTGAAAGTCCTGGCGTAGATAATCCATACATCCTGAACCATCATATCTTGTCTAATTCTGTCTTGAAAGAGATAGATCTGGTTCCAGGAAAGTGGTAGAAATCAAAATACCGACCAAAATTGAGCTTTAGTTCAGCCTCTTTCAATTGCTTGAACTTTGATAGAGGTACAAACTTCTCTTTCCACATATCAGTGCGTCTGTCCAAACTCTTTTGATCAACATAATCAGCAGGATTCCGGGAGTGACAGTGTCTTTCATCTCTTCATGAAACTGAAGAAGACGACGAATAAAGGGAGGCGATGGTCCATCGGAAAGACCCATTTCTTGTTCAAGACCTTGTTGGAAGGACCAAGGATTCTTGTAGAAGGGTGGAAAGTTGGGTTTCTGATTGAAGCGCATTTCTAGGAGTCTGAGACTTGAGCTTCTCAATGACATCCTCAATACTTTGCCATCGGCAAAGTCATCAGTGAATTCTTCATCAGGAATTTCAACCTTGACAGCAGGATCGGTAGTTAGGAAAGCACCGGCAAGATGAGCAGGGGCAAACCTAATTAGCTTGGCTCTTGGATCAGCAGGAGGATAGTGGAAGAAGAACTTCAATCGGCAAGCTTCACCTTCTTTGTCACCACTTGATCGGCAACCTTTATCAGTTTCCTTTTCCTTTGGAGCACCAGGAGTAGAATCGGCAAGGATCCTATCAGTTGAAGTAGCAGGAGTAGAGACTGCTGCTGATGAGAAGCAACTGAAGGAATGGTCTTTGCCTTTTTTTCCTCTGAGTAACAACAGGTGGCAGGAGCAACAGAGGGGGCATCGGCACTGGAAGCATTCTTTGAAATCCTTTTCCAATCCTTAGCATCAAAGAACTTCAACCTATTGAAAGGCAAGCTGGATGGAAAGCGATCGGCAGCCACTACATTGGCATTTCTCCTCAGAATCATACTTATCAACAGATAATGGCATCCTTTTCCAGGATTGGCCTTGTTCTTCAATCTGTCAGAAGCCCACTTATCAGCAGCCGTAGCGATAATCCTGAATATGTAGGCACACCAGTTGAACTCAATCTGCAGAACAATGGCGGCCATAGCTTCAAACTGCACATCAGTGATATTGCTGTGGGATCCAGATCGGCAAATGAGACATCTATCAACTATCTCAGCCAAAGCATAGTATCTTCGGGGATAGTGAATCTTTAGATGATTAGTGCCACTAAGCCTTGTGCCAGCACCTCTCATGATAATCCACGCCCTATCCAGTTCCTGCTCATCAACTAGAGCACTCAACCCTTCATTCCCAAGATTGGGAAAAACTTCAGAGATAGAAGAGGGAGTAAGAGAGATCTGCACGCCCAAAACAGTAGAATTGATGGAGACGATAACGGAGGAGTCAGCACGAGAGCGGACAACAGAAGAGTTTGAGAAGAATTCTTTGACAAGATCCACAAATACTGAATTAACTCCTGATGGAGTGATGAACGAATCAAGCAGGGACCCAATAAGAAGATTCTTCAAGAAAACCCCGTCGGCTTCGTCGTTGAAGTAGTCGGAGTCAACATAGCCTCCGTAGATATCTTTTTCACCGGACATTGTCTGCAAAATTACTCAAACCTCTCAATGTTAGAAATAAAGACAAATCAAACCATAAATGATTAGAAATGAGCAGAGTAATAAACATTAACACTTACCAGATTATGAATAGATGAACAAATAAAACGATGAACTGATAATCTGGAAGAGGAGAGATAGAGAGAATAGAGAGCAGAGAAAAAATGGCGGAGAAAAAGCTTAATGGAATTTTGAAAGGCGTTATATATGTTATGGGGGAGAGAGAGAGAATATGAGAGGGCAAGGGAGAGAAATAACTGTACCTATAGTCTCGGAGACCGTGCGCACGCAAAAATTAATGCGCACACAAATCGGTAAGGTGAACAGTTAAAAGTAAGAGGGAGAAAGGGTAAATTAGTCAAAAATAAAATAGAAGTGATGATGACCTGTTTACCTGCTGATGTATCGCATTAAATGGAATACACCTTGACACGATTTTAGATAAGAAAGGTACACACACGTGTCAGGGAGATGGTGTGACCGATGTACCTTTGATTTGATTGCTTACGTCATGTGTCAGGAATCTTAACTTTTGCAGAGACGTGCTGATTTGATTTATCAATCGGCAAGATAATTGAATCGGCAAAATGATTGAATCGGCAAGATATATAGATAGATAGAATCGGCAAGATGATTTTGACAAAAATTTTGATCGGCAAGATTTTGTCGGCATGTTCGTGGTCAGCAAGATAATTGATGCTCTGCTGATTTGATCGGCAGACTAACACACGTAGCAAAGTTAGCACAATTTTAACCATAAAAATCAATCATACCTAATTCACCTCTGAGGAATTCAAATCTTTTCTGATCCAAGGGCTTTGTTAGTATGTCTGCTCTTTGGAAATCGGTATGGACTTTGAGCAGCACAACATTCCCTTTTTCAACATGTTCCTTCAGGAAGTGGTATTTGATGTCTATGTGCTTGGTTTTGGAATGCATGACCGGATTGTTTGATACTGAAATTGCTGATTGGTTGTCACAATAGATGGGACAAATTTGAGATGGTACTTCATAGTCAACCAGCTGCTGCTTCATCCATAGAATCTGTGAACAGCAACTGCCGGCAGCTATGTACTCAGCTTCAGTAGTGGAAGTGGAAATTGATGCTTGCTTCTTACAGGACCAAGACACCAATCTATCACCAAGAAATTGGCAAGTTCCACTTGTACTCTTTCTGGTCACCCTATAAGCTGCAAAGTCTGCATCTGAATAACCTATTAGATTGAAAGATGAATCTCTTGCATACCATAATCCAAGGTTAGCAGTGCCACATAAATATTTAATAATACGTTTTACAGCCTGCAGATGGGATTCCCTAGGGTCAGCTTGAAACCTGGCACAAACACAAACAGCAAACATAATATCTGGTCTACTGGCAGTAAGATAGAGGAGTGAGCCGATCATACCTCGGTAGACAGTCATGTCTACTTTCTTACCAGACTCATCCTTATCTAAATGAATGTTAGTGCCCATCGGTGTGCTTTGAGAGTGAGCATTGTCAAAGCCAAACTTCTTGATAAGTTCTTTGGCATACTTGGCTTGACTGATGAATATTCCTTCATGGGTTTGTTTGACTTGGAGTCCAAGGAAATATGTTAGTTCACCCATCATGCTCATCTCGAACTTGCTATGCATTATTTTCTCAAATCTCTTGCAAAGTGATTCGTTAGTGGAACCAAAAATAATATCATCGACATAAATTTGAACAAACAATGAATGACCCTTATGCTTGGCAACAAATAAAGTAGTATCGATTTTACCTCGAGTGAAGCCTAAGCCATCGCTAAGTAAGAACTTAGACAGGGTTTCATACCATGCTCTTGGAGCTTGCTTTAAGCCATAGAGTGCTTTCTTCAATCGGTAGACATGATCAGGCTTCTTGGAGTCCTCAAACCTGGTGGTTGTTCAACATAGACTAGTTCTTGGAGTTCTCCATTCAGGAAGGCACTTTTCACGTCCATTTGATATAGCTTGAATTCTTTGAAGGCAGCATAGGCTAAGAAAAGTCTTATTGCTTCCAATCTTGCAACAGGAGCAAATGTCTCATCGTAGTCGATTCCTTCCTCTTGACGGTAGCCTTTAGCAACTAACCTTGCTTTGTTTCTAATGATTTTCCCAGCTTCATCCAATTTGTTCCTGTAAACCCACTTAGTACCAATAACTTGCTGAGAAGTTGGTCTTGGCACAAGTTCCCATACTTTGCATCTTTCAAACTGATTCAGTTCCTCTTGCATGGCTTCAACCCAACCAGGATCGGCAAGAGCTTCTTCAGTCTTCTTTGGTTCTATATCGGAGACCATACCAGTTGCGATGAGCTTTCAGCAAATGCTCTACTAAGGTTCCTTGTTAATCTGGGACCAAAGACATCACCAATCACATTTTCTAATGGATGATCACGAACAGTTCTGATTTCTCTCGGCACATCTTGTCTTACTGATTCTTGTTGTAAGGATTCTAGAGGAGGATCAAGATCAGCAGATGGTGTAGGAGAAGAACTTTGAGTGAGAGGTGGATGAAAGCTTGGAGGATTAGGTCTTATAACAGAAATTGGTTGAGGGCTAGATCTGTCTTCAGGATGATCAGCAGAGTTTGCATCGGCAAACGGATTATGAAATTCATCAGCAGGTTCTGGTTCTGCTGATGAAGGAAAATACGGAGCATCTGCTGATTCTTCTGCTGAAATGACTGGATCAGCAGCTGGTACTTGATCTGCAGGATTAGTATTACTGGATTCACCTGTCTCATGAGCACTAGACACATTAGTACTATTTGGAGCCTTGTCAGACTCTAACAAATCAAATTCATCAAAGGTTACATGAACAGATTCAATAATTTTCAAAAGTTTCTTATTGAAAACTCGAAAGGCCTTACTGTGTTTAGCGTATCCAACAAAGATTCCTTCATCGGCTTTCTCATCAAATTTACCTCTGTGCTCTTTTCCATTGTAGCACGTAACATTTGCAGCCGAATATCTTGAAGAATCCAATGTTGGGAATTCTGCCTCTCCAGAGTTCATAAAGAGTCTTGTTATGGAATTTGTTGATTAGAGATCTGTTCTGGGTGAAGCAGGCTGTATGATCGCTTCAGCCCAAAAGTACTTCGGCAGCCTGGCTTCGGCAATCATGGTCTTACCAGCTTCAATGAGAGTTCTGTTCTTCCTCTCAACAACACCATTTTGTTGTGGTGTACCGGCAGCTGAGAAGTTGTGGTCTATACCATGATCATCACAGTACTGAGCAATACCATTGTTCTTGAATTCAGTGCCGTTGTCTGATCTCATACTGATGATATCGCTTTCTTTCTGAGTTTGTAGTAGTCTGAATAACTTGGTGGCAACAGCATAGGTGTCATCTTTGTGACTGAAAGTTTCCACCCAAGTATATCTAGAGAAATCATCTACTACAACCAAGGTGTATCTACTTCCCCCGATACTTGCTGTAGATGTGGGGCCAAATAGATCCATATGTAGCAATTGGAGGCACTTAGAAGTTGACATGCAGGGCTTGCTTCGGAAAGATGACTTATGTTGTTTTCCAAGCTGGCAGGCCTTGCATTTCTTTGCTTGATCAGCAGACACTTGAGGCAGACCGGCAACAAGATTTGAACCGGCAAGATTGGATAGATATTTGAAGTTCAAGTGACTGAGTCTCTTGTGCCATAGCCATGAGTTCTCACTGATGTTCTTAGCTACAAAACAAACATTAGCAACACCAGTAATAGCACTTAAGTCTACTGCATAAATGTTACCTTTACGTTTGGCAGTAAGAAGAGTTTCATTGGAAGCAATGTCTTTCACATAGCAACTGGAAGTAGTAAATACGCATTGCATTCCTTTATCACAGAATTGTGATATTGATAGAAGGTTGTGTTTCAGACCATCCACTAGAGAGACCTTCTGTACAGTAACTGCACCTCTCTTGATGGTACCTATACCGACGATTTTTCCTCTGGCATTATCACCAAACACTACTGGGGGACCTGATGCTTCGATAGTATCGGCAAGAAGATCTGCAAATCCTGTCATATGTCTAGAGCAGCCACTATCTAGAATCCACAAATCCTTGCTTGCACCAGTTGAGGCCATGAAGCATTCCTGAAATAAAACAGTATGCTTATGGTCCCCCTTATTCATGGGTCCGAGGGTTAGTTCCTCTTTGGCAACCACATCTGGCCACCACTAGAGGATGTAACCTCAGTGGGTCCAGAGATAGGTGCTTCAAGAGGCATTCATGAGCCTTGTGACCATAATAAAAACAATTAGAACATCTCACTTGACTGATAGGCTGTGGAGTCGGTAGATATCATTCTGTTTAGTCGGTGCATCGGCAGAACTAGGGAATTGAGCAGGCACAAACTTAGTCTGTTTAAAGGTGCCAGTGTTGCCTTTCTTTCCATTCTGTTTACCTTTGGCAGTTACCTTTTTAGGCACTTGTCCATCGGCAGCAGAGGAGGTCAGATCGGCAGCACTTGCTCTGCTGATGTATTCACCAAGAATACCATTATCGGCAGACTCAGTATCAGCAACCTTAACATATCTTTGTTTGTGCTTATCATTCCTTTTGTTCTGGTTCTTAGGATACTTCATTGCCACAGCACTGTAAATTGGCTTAGCATCCTTATGCACTGAGTTAACAGGACTACATTTAACTTTCTCATCCTTTTTCTCGGTAGCGCAAGTTTCAGTAGAGCTACTGCTGCTGGAATCAAATCCTAACCCAGATTGGTCCTTATATGACATTTGGGTCTGTAGGATTGTTTCAACAGCAACTCTAGATTTTGTGTAAGAATCAACAATCCTTGAGAGATGATTGTTTCTTTTCACAATATCTTCGATCTGAGCTATCAATACTGCTACTTGGCATTTGAGATCCAGGTTTTCTTTCTTTAAAGAAATAGACTCAAGCTCGTGTCCTTTGAGAACTGAAAGTTCAGACATAAGCGAGCTATTCTCGTTAGAAATTCTTTTGAAATCAGCAGCCATAACTTTATGAACGCTACTCAGCTTCTCATGATCGATAAAAAGTTCATCCATTGTCTCTATCATTTCAGCTTTGGATATTTCAGGACAAGGATCAGCTAAAATTTTAGGAGCAGAGGCAATGGGTCCAGGAGAGAAGTCAGGTAGGGAAGAGATGGGTTTTGATATGTTTTTGGCAATGCTGGATTGTTCATTGAATAATAGTTTTCTGGTCATCGGTAAGGATTTTGATTTGATGGTGGTGAATTGAGAAGAGTTACACTGGCCATAGAGTGAGGTTCCCACTTGGTGTACTTTGTATCCATACGGGTTTTCAGCTTTGACACTTATTTCTTTGAAGTGTGGTTGAGGTCTTCCAGTAGTTTCTTCTTTGACTGGAGTTCTTGGTGGAGATGGATCTCGGTAGACTGGAGTCGGCAATGATGATACATCGGCATCTTCCAAATCTAGGGCGACAAAACTTACATCGGCATCTTCATCTTCATCGGCATCTTCATCGGAATCAGTTTCACACCAAACAGGCAAGGCCTTTTCTGTGCTTTCATCGGCAACAAAGCTTCGAGACTTAGGATGTCTCTTGTTGAATGACTTCCTCATGTATTCATATTTTGGTTGAGGACATTTAGAAGCAAAGTGACCAGGTTTTCTGCAGTTGAAGCAGACCAGATCACCTTTGTTGTTCTTTCCATCGGTAGCACTAGTAGAGGGTTTATTGTAGCTTGCTGGTTTCTGAAATGGTGGTGTGAGGATTTTGGTTGCTGGTAGTTTCCTTTCTGCATCCTTTTGAAGTCTTTGAACCTTTTGTAGTTCCTAGCGAAGGCGGCAAATTCGTCTTCTTCCATAGGTTTTTCTGAGGTTATTTCATGGGTATTGGAACTGCAGGATGTTTGAGGAGGATCTATGGGAGGGAATTTGTTTGAAGGAAAGGATATCTGTGACTGAGCTGATAGAGACAAGTTTTTGAAATTTTTGTCGAGAACGTTAAGTTTTTGTAGTTCTCTCTCATACAAGAACAGACTAGACACAAGATTCTGAATAGAGGTCTTGTTTAAGTCTCTAACTTCTCTAACAGCAGTGACCTTAGTATGATACTCATTTCCTAAAGAACTTAGAAAACGAATATTAAGATCTTTCATAGTATACACTTTTCCTAATGAAGCACATAAATTACTTACCTCGCAAAATCTGTCGTAGGCACTCCTTAGTGATTCACCATCTTGTTTCTTGAAGGATTCAAACTCAGCAATGCAATCGTAGAGTCTGTTGTCCTTCGCCTGCTCGTCACCTTCAAAGTATGCAAGGAGCTTGTTCCAGCATTCTTGAGCCGTGGAGCACAAGTCAATAAGTTTGTATTGCTTGTCATCCAATCCACATGAGATAATGTGGCATGCTTTTCCATCTAGAGCAGCAGAAAGTTTGTCGTCGTCGGTCCATTCCTCTCTGGGTTTCTCAATCAACGTTTCATCAATCTGAACATGGGTTTCCTGTTCAGTTTCTCGATCAGCATGTTGTGTCAGCGGAGTGGAGGGAATAGGTCTGTAGGTGGTTGAAACTTTTAACGGAATGATTGGACCACCTTCTATGACCTTCATCAACCGGTCATCGATTGAGTTCATATACTTTATCATACGAGATTTCCAGACACCAAACTCGTTGACATTCAACAACGGAATGGTGGTGATGTTGAATGACTGCATGATTTTTCCTACCATGGTATCGGCAAACAAGCTGCAAAGCTTGGAAATTTCTTTCAAAATTCCTAGCTCTGATACCAATTGTTAGGCCCAATTGGTAGGAAAATAGGCTAGGGGGGGTGAATAGCCTAATTAAAACTTTTTCAAAGAAACACTTTTATAAATGCAAAGTCACTTATCAATTGCAAACTATTATCAGTAAGCGCAGCGGAGAAGATATGACTTGTTTTACTCACACACAAATCAGTTTATAAAAAGGTTTTGAGAGCTTGGTTTAAACACAAAGTAGTTTCTAAAAGTTCAATGCAGTTTCAAGAGATTGGTCAATGGAAATGATGACGAGTCAGCAAGAACAGTAATGATTTGCCGGTGATAGAGTTTCCAACCGGCAAGGACAGTAAGTAACAGAGGACACAGAGATTTGGAGAGGTTCACAGTGTAAATACTGCTACGTCCTCTACCAAGTTTGGTCAGAACTTGGATTTGGGTTAAGAGCACTATTAAATATCCCTAGTCTATTACAAGAGCGGCTTTGCCGGATACAAAGACTAAATTCTAGAGATAGTTTAATGAATCGTAAAGCAAATATCTGACCAAGTGTATTTGAGCGGCAAGTTCAAAAGAACTTATCTCACTCAGGTGGGTGTGAAAACTCAGACAACGTATTCCTTAAAATAATCTAGTTCGGGAATACTAACAGTGTTGTAGAGTTTGTGCACAAGTGTATGTCCTATTAAATGATCTAATGATTATCTGGACAAGGAATGTTTGAGCTTCA